>VYXD01001710.1:397517-551543 GCA_013397195.1 Hylia prasina | reverse complement strand
TCTCCAACCCACGCGGGCTGGCGGTGTGGGGGTGGGGGGGCTGCTGGATGCCTCCTTGCCACCCCTCGGTCCATGGCGTGGCTGCTCTCTAGCCGGGGCCGGCGGCTCCCAGAGGCCTCAGGAAAGGGAATGGGGAAACATTCTCCGAGCACCGGCCGGCGACAGTGGCAGCTGCTGGGGCCTTTCCTCCCCTCCCCCCACCACTTGCTGTTAATTCGGTCGGTCCCAAAGCACGGCCAGGGCAGCTCCTGGCAGGGGCAGAGGCTCCCTGGTGCCTGGCCGCCCAAGGGCAGGGGGGCCCGGCCCGGCCCCCCAACGGCAGCCGCCAGGAGGCGTTACCTGGTTGTTGGCCAAGAGAGAAAGAGAGCGGATGGCCCGCCTTCTCAGCTTTTTATACGGTATTTCAAAAGTCGTAATCCTGTTTCTTATTGGTTAAAAATAGCCAATAGTTGTGTTCAACCTTTCCAAAGGAAATTTAGGTCCTGGCAGGCGCAAGCCATGTCAACCTATAACAAAGGGTTATGTAATATGAAGTTGCCATTTCCATCCTTTTTAATAATTTAAAGGTATAAAATAGTATCTCTGTTGTAAATCTTCTTACAGAGGATAGCTAATCATAAAGTAATGTTGTCAATTTTATAGCACCCTGCTGGATTAGATTTACAAAATTGTTCCTTTGAAAATGATAAAGAAATTAATTACAAGAAAACAGGCTTTTTTTCTAGGTTTTCTATGAGACAACTCATAAAGCTGGGATACTGACAACATGGTTTTAATTCTTTTAAATTCTACCCAGTTTAAAAAAATAAACCCCACACTACAAAACCTATCACTTCCTGCATTCAAAAACTCATCAGGTTTCATGTCGGTGGATAAAACTGCTTTAAAACTTGCCAAAGTACAAGATTAATCTCTTAAAGATTAAATCAGGCATAAATTTAAAACATCTTCTGTGGCTTTTATCACAAAACAACTCACAACAGGTTTTAACTCTGTCCAGTAAACATTCCTGGTGGAAGTGGGGGATGCTTGTCTTACTGAGCCGCTTGAGCACAGTTGCGAACGTTAACACCTGTGTTTGATCCCTAAGCTGGAAG
Organism: Hylia prasina; assembly: GCA_013397195.1. NCBI lineage: Eukaryota > Metazoa > Chordata > Aves > Passeriformes > Sylviidae > Hylia > Hylia prasina. The sequence continues at coordinate 550,446 of VYXD01001710.1, read as the reverse complement.
GTAAATTTTCCAAGTGTTATCTTCAAGCTGAGCAGTAATGCTCATCTTTCTCCTTTTGTGAATGCATATTTTACTCTTGTGTGCAGAGTAAATCAGTGCATTTGAAATCTGAAGCACATTTAATGGTTCCTTCATTTTGATTCCAGACACTGGATATTTTTTCCCTCCTGGTGAAGCTGCTATTTACTGACGTTGCAGCTGTGCTAAGAAGATGTAATCAAGGGTCCAGGCTCTGCTGAAATAGTGTCTTTTGCAGGAGTCACTCTCTGAGTGCTTTTGTTCTGTGTGAGGACAGCTGAGTGCACAGCATAAGGAACGTGCTGGGGACCAGGTGTTTGCAGCAGAATTCCTGCCTGCTCTGCAGTACAGAAGAAAAGTTTAAGACAGGCAGTGAATGATCAAAATAACACATCAACACACCTACAGCACTTAGAACATGACTAACTTATAGAAGGGCTAACTTGAAACGATTCATGAAGTTTTAAAATAAGACAAGTTGAGCTTATTTTTTATCCTTCAATTATTCAACTTTAAATCCTAAAAGGTACTCTCTGTAGTCAATGTCAGTGACTTTTTAAAGGGGGAAAAATGCTAATCTGAGATTCTTCTCCAAGTCTCTGACTGTAAGTCCTGGGGCTTTTTAAAAACTGAAATATCATGTTCATGATAAAACAGAAGAAATTGGAAATGCTCTAATGAGATATGTACATTTTTAGGATTGAGTGAAACTTCATAACTGCAGTACTTACAAGAAAATCCATTGTGAAAATGGGGAGAGGGAAATTATCCTGAGAAGTTTATGACATTTTGTTTGAATGGGATTTTCAGTTGCTTCTGGTCTCCTTGTGGTTAGAGGGTTGCAAGCTGAAAGGTTAACAGAAGGGGATTAAAATTCTGTGTGCAGTACAGTATCACACAAACTCCATAAAGCTTCAGCCACAAACAACAAAGAAATAGGAGCAACACCTGGATCTGCATAATACTCTGCCCAGCTTCATTAGCCACATCTGCAGAGAGGATTAATTAATGCTTCAGATACAATGCTGAGTAGTCTCTGTGCTGGTGTTTCTGCTTGAGCAATGCCAGCCCATTCAAGGCTTGCTTCTGGCTCTTTGTGCCGTGCTCCATCAAGAAGTATGGACATGGTCTGCAACACAGCCCTGCCCTTTGCACAGTGAGAGGTCCTGGCCTCAAAGTCACATCCTCAGGTAAGAGTAGTATCAACCCAGTGTCGGTGAAACACTGAATCCAAGGTTTTCTCCCCACAGTTCAATGAGGTTACTTGATGCAGAGATGCACTTATACATAGTGGATTTCAGGATTTGTGATTTTTAACGTTGTTCCAATTACCTGGCATGGAGAATGTGGAAAAGATAACTTAAGTAGAAGGTGCTAATATCAAGCAAATGAAAGTAAAACACTGAATTCTTCCTCCAGAAGAATTACAGGTGCTTTACAAGACTGCACTCGGAACCACAACGGCTAGTGTGTGTGCTCTCAGGCTCTGATTTTCAATGTTAAGGAAGCTCTTTTCTTATTCCATTAAATGGTCAATGCTATGCCCCTTTCCTTTATCCCTGCAGTGATGGCTGGGCAGACAGGTATGATGTGACAGAAGGGTACCAGAATGAAGCTGTTGGTGGAATAACAATCAAGCTGCAGTCTCCAGACGTGAAGTGGTTTGATGATTACTACCTACAGCTTCGGCCGGAAACCAACCATCGGAATCCATGGTTTCAGGAATTTTGGCAGCACAGGTTCCAGTGCCGGTTGGAAGGCTTTCCTCAAGAGAACCCTAAATACAACAAGACTTGCACAAGTAAGTTAATTTATTACTTCTGCTGTGTGAAACAATGTGAATGAAGGTCTGGTCTGATGCAGCATGGTCTGGTGAAATAGTGAGTTGGACTGGAAGGAAAAGAAACTGCAATTGCAATGCTTGCTCTTTTCAAAATGATGAAAAGCACAATTTGAAAAGTGTTCAGATTTCTACAGAAACAGAGAGAGCCAACTGCTCTCTGCATTTGAAAAACTTGTTGCTACTCCATCTCCATAGGCATGTAAACACTTTCGAAAATGCTGCAACACAAAATCAAATGTATATTTTTCAGAAAAAGAGTTAATCATATTGCTTCGGCTCACAAAAGCAATGAGAGAGCTAATATCCTAAAAGTTATCTGAAGAGCTTGTGGCAGTGATGATTATTTATGTACTTCATATAAAACACTACATGATTTGAAAGATGTCATTAGGTTTTCTTTCAGCCATGGGTAATTTCAGGATATGCCATTTTGAGCTGATTATTTTCATTCAGTTGTACTAATTTTAGCAAAAACTTCCACAACATTTTGTCATTTCTGTACTACAGATAGATGTACATTTTTCTGGGGGTTTGTTAGGGGTTTTTTATTATTACTTCTGTTAATTGCTCTTTGTTTCATGAGATGCCAAGTAGTACTAATGTTGTCTAGGCTGTGAACTGGCACCCATGTCTTGCATTCCATCAGGATGGGGATTCCAAAGGACATGGGGACCTGTGGCTCCAGTCAAACAACAAGAGGCACAGCAGGAACCAACCACTCTGTGCCTCAACAAGGAGACCTCAGACTGCCTGGAACGGGCCCTTTGTTCAGGGTCATTTGTTTGGAGTCCTTCCTTTGAGGCCAGAAGGACCGTTTCACAAGCCCCTTCTCATTCTCTGTAACTCTCTGGGCAATTTTTAAACCATTTCTGACCCTTGAGGTATTGTTAATACCATGGTTATTTTGGCAGTGTTGGGGATAAGGTGGTGCTGTGCTGGGCATTAGTCCAACCACAGCTCTAAACCCCACGGGTTCTTCCCTCCTAAAAATGTCAATATCTTCCACACACCCATGAGACCAAGATATGTCTTAAAGGATCAGAGTCTTGGATTTATACAACATAAACCCCTACCTAAATCCCACTTAATGGTCTTACAGTCTTCCTTTTGACTTGGACGAGGTCTCAGAGGAAGTTTGTGAGTAAGATGTAAATTGAATCTAGGAATCCCAAAATCTCAATGTACACCTTCCACATTCAATTGACTCTTCCCCATTATTTTTGCTCTGTTACCCTTCCAATACAGTCTGAGACAGGTTTTATTTGCACTATTGACAGATACTGCATATTGAGCAGCAAACTTCATTGATTTCCCCATGATGATGTAGACCTGTTTCCTGAGATGTCAATGCAGCGGGCATAGCTGGATGCAGGCTAATAAAGACCTGGTTTCCATCGTTGTGCCATGTAAAAAACATTTCAATTTGACTTTTGTTTGTTTCTTTTTTAACTTACCAACCATGTGAGAACCTAATTTAAATTTCATGTGAACAATTGGGAGCTACACAATGTAAGTCCTAGAGAGTCTTTTATAGCACCTAAAATAAAATTCACCACCACAGAAAAATTATCATGGGGGTGCAGGGAGCTGTTATTTTATACACGAATTCACCCAGTCATGGATATAAGACAACTTAATCATAAAGCTTGAATAGTTTGACATGAACAGCACTCATGGCTGGAAGCCTTCTCACAAAGAACCACAGTTCAAATAGGTTCCTAAAACCTAGAATGTCAAAGACAGAAAAAAAGGTGCAAAAATCCAAATCTCCTGATTTGCAAGTCATGAATAGAGAAAAAGGCTTTTATCCAAATAGATTGCTCTAATTTCCTATTCTTCAGTTTTATTGTAATATTTGGTGCTGGACCATGATACCGAGAATGAAAACCAGATTATAAAAGCTTTAATTCTTTCTTGTTGCTGTAAGGCAAAAAATGTTAATTAAGTTGTGGAATTTCTCAGGTTAACGACATTGTGGTCAGCAGTCAGTTAAAAGTGTCCATTTAGTCAGGGTTTTCGCACAGGAAGATGTTAGTCATCATATAACTTGGGTTTATAGTTTTGATTTTTATGTAGACCATCTGTCAAAATACATATAAAAGAAATTCAAAGTTTGGCCTGAAAGATGACATGCAGTTACTTAATGACATTTTTTGTGCCATAAGTGCTAAGACACTTACGTTGTTTTTCTCATAATACCTCCAAAACTAGGCAAGGGCTTATGATAAACTGAAGAAACTTGAAGTTACTCAACTCTGTGGATAAACCAACAAGAAAGACATGAATATATTCATTGAGAATTGCAAGAGTGAGAGATTTTGATGCTGTGACTTTAAGATCAAAATTACCATGAATATTTGAAATTGGCATGGTAGTTGTTGTTTCTGCCTCATTTCCTATCACCCATACTAATTTGAAAATTATATTTTTTCAATTCCTGTATTGCTATTTGTTTATTTCGAACATTCAAAGTTGTGAGTCCTAAATTCCCTCAGTTTAGATTTCACAATTGTAAAGATGATATTTGCCCTCAGTGCTCACAATCATTTCACAGATTGTCCTAAGAGTTTCGGCATGATGAGGAATTAGTTTTGGTTCTAATTTCACCTGGTAAGAAAACAAGACTATGTCCTTTAATTTATCTAACTAAATACATGATCTTCTCCAGAAGCATGCTTTAAAAAAAAAAAAAATTAAAAAACCCAAACAGACTAAAAAAAAAAGCTACAGGTGTTTCTTATGATTACAATTAATGAGATTAGGTTAAATAAGAAATACTGGAGAGAAATCAAAACCTATGTTTTTTTTCATCAAAAGTCAAGCAATTCTTTACGTCTTGGAATAAAGATAAAAAATAAACATAGAGCTGATATTAATAGACAAGGTCATTATTAAATTAATGTGTCTATATAAAAGGCAATAACCATTATACTACTAGGAAACAAAATTACATATTCTCTGTAATCCAGTTGTGTTGTCACGAAAACATAAATAATGTTTAACAGTATGATCAAGTATATTCAATAAGAAAATAAACACAGGAAGATGTGGCTGAACTCTAAGTAATAACTGACTTCACCTCTGCACCAGCTATGAATTTAGCACTTAAAATCTCTGAATTTCCTTTGCTGAATCCTGCCTAGTAGAATATTAGGTTACATTAATCTCTTAACATAAGAGCCAAAAAGCCAAAACATGAAGCCAAAAAATCATTGCAATCATCTCCAGTGACTCGTATTTTTCTCACTTTTTAACATAAGCTATTAATACATAGTTTCAGGGCAGGTATTATTATTAAAGAATAGATGATTTAGTAAGATATGTTTAATAAAATGATTAAATAAGCCAAACAAAGAGAATTAAAAAAAAACCTACTAAAGTCTTTTTTCTCCATTCGTTTCTATTAAGCACTAAAAAGTTTCCTTCCCTTCGCATACACTTAGTTCACACTGAGATGAAAATTTCAGCATCCAGCTCATTTTTCATTTGCAGATTAGAACATACTTGCTTAATCCAAATGGGTGTCACTGCTGTCGTTGCTAAGAACATTGATTTTCTGCCCAGCTGGAGCACTACAGAAACTGAGAAGTTCACAGACTTATCTGACTTGATTTTCAGTGTAATCAGTTCCATACCACAGGAGACCTGTTACAAGCTACCTCTGAAGAACAAGAGTCACAACAAAGAATTTAAAATGCATGTGTAAAAGGAGGCATTTAATGGCCTCCAAACATTGGGGATTTTACAAGATCTGGGGTTGGTTTCACCTCTAGAACCAGTCAGAGATTTTTTTTAATATCTAAGACCATAATTCAAACAAGTTCATAAATAGATGTGCAAGCTGATCCAGATGAGTAACTCAGTGACCAGCTTCAGGTCTCAAAAGGCTAATCTAATCCTTTAGTATTGATTGCCTTTAGACCTTTGAAGACTAGACGATTATGTGATTGCTTTCTTTCAGACAGAGTTCCCACCAGACCTCTAATTCCTAGTACATTTTCATCCTAGTGAGGGTGTTTTAAAAAATGCATCTTAACAGCAAGCAGAAACAAAATCGAACATAGGTTAATTATGTGGTGAAGCTCTGGCTCAATGGACAGTACTGGAAAAAGGCAAGTCCTCAAAGTCACCAGGAGCAGAAGCATATTTATTACATTTACCAGTCTGCTAAATTATTTATTTTGCCTGTGCTGTTAAGCGATCTTATTTTTCCCATGCTGTGCAAAAGCTGGAGGCATGGATGGAACAGCATTATTTATGGTGATAAAACACAGAGCGATACCAGAATACACATCCCAAGTATCTGTGACTTAGACAATAGACAATAAAGAGTAAATAAATAGAGTCTGAAGCTGCTGAAGCAGTGCAGTATCTTATTTTGATTGGCAGAGACTACAGACTTAAGAAAAAAATAACAGCTTCATGTAAAGGAACAGTGGGAGCAAGAATCTGAAGGGAGGTGATAGGTCACTTGTGCAGGTACTTACAGCAGGGTCCTGACACTAAATACTGCGATTTAAAACAGTGAAGTAGAAAACAAAAGGGAAATTATGGGGATAAGTCATCACAGGCAAAGGTCAGCCACAAACAAGACATAGAGGGCACTGAAAGTGAGGAAAGCAGCTTATGTCTGACATGGCTGGGAGCAAGGACCCAGTGGCAGGGTTTATAGGGAAGAAGAGCACACAGTGATGTACAGGTGTCCTGGTTAAAACTCCCAGGACAAGGCAAGTTGCAGCGGCATTCTGAATGAGTCTTAGGAGGATGCAAAAATCCCAAATTCCATTCACGGTTTAAGCATGTGGCTTCTCTGAGATAAAAGTGCTTTTTCCGAGGGTGCAAAAATTCTCATAAAAGAAGGATGACCAATATATGTCCAAGCAACTTAGAAGAGGATTAAGAATGAATGAGTTTATTTGCAGAAAGGGAGATTAGGGAAATTTGGGATAAATACAAAAAAAAATTTTGCAGCTTAAGGCACAAATGTGTGCATAAAATGAAAGTTAAAAAAATACCTACCTGTTTGCTGACTCTCATCCAGTTCCATCCATTTTTAATGAGTACAAAAGTACACACAGAAAGTGCATGGTTTCAGATGAACAGAAATTTGATTTAACAACTGGCCCTTTTGGGTTTCCAGAGAGAATGAAGGAATAAAACATGACTGTCTAGTCTTTTGCACTGCAACATGCAAATCTGTTGATTAAATGTAAGCTCTAATGCCAAATTTGGTTTAATCAGAACTCAGCCAACAAAACATAAGTGCTGTCAGAACAGAAAGATATTTTCCATATTTCAAGGAATGTGTCACATTTAAACATCCTAGCCCTCAGACTTAGCATTCCTATACTTTTATTTTTAAATTAAAAATAAAAGCAGAACAAATTTAGTTAAAATTAATTTCTGTTTTTTAAACCATGAATTAGAAAGCATTTTAATTCTCCTGAATAAATCCTGTGTGTCATTCAGTTTGATACTTATGCTTGGGCACTGGCAAGGTGAATTATGGTCCAGCCTTCATTTTTATGCCCCATGTTTCAGACCTGGAACTCAAACACTGTTATTACGACTTTTACAGTGATGCTGGGTCAGATCCAGAAATTTCCAAAGGGCAAATCAGCTGTAAGGAATAAATCCAGATCTGAATTTTTTGGCAGCCTGATATAATCTGAGCCAGGAGCCCACACAGACAAGTTACAATTTTTTTGATTCAGAGAAATAAGCAGTGTGACACAAAAAACCTGCTATACACTCTGGTTTATATTTTTGAAAGCTTTTTTGATATAAATTGATCCTGAATTTAATACATCTGTAACTCAAACATTTTAATAGCTTGAATTTTCTCATTGTTGCTACAGAGTTCATCAAACTCCTCCAAAATCTGACTATAAAATACATTTGTTTCTCCTTCCCTTTATGTTCCCTGACTACTTCCTTCAGTATATAGAGGAATATACATCATTACTTCAATATATTGAAGGAATCCCATATATCATGCATGTGATGGCACACCTAATGTGACTTTCTTCTTTATATTACAATTCCTTTTCCAGCTGCCTTTCTGAGCCTTGGAAACTATCTGGACCATGTCTCTCTAGCCTTAAAAATTAAATTATAATTAAATTTATTCAGATTACATACATTTCATATTGGATGTTTCAATTGGAGTAGCTCCTGCCATTCTTTTCTCTCAGCAGATCAACTTCCTATGTAGATTAAAATACTTCATATAAGCAAGTTTGCAAGTACAGAGAGTTTTATGCCACCATTTAATGTGCTTTTACACCTGTAGTGGTTAAGCTTTGATGCAATTTGTGACCAAAGAAACTGAATTTTATAGAGAAAGAATAATAGTATTAAGAGAATTGTATGGAGAAATAGGTGTCTATTTCCTTACCTTCTCCTAGGACTACCTGTTGCTGTTACTCTTTTTGCTGATTATACTGAATTTGAAAGAGAAGCCACTCTTTTGTGGGCACCCTGGCATGTCGGTCCAGCTCTTGTCAGTTTTGTGAGAGCTCTGGGAGTGCCGTGGCTATGCAGGTTTAAATAGATATAAAACACCAAAGTCAACTAAGTACTCTGAAGAAACCTTTTGAAAGTCATCTCTGGATTTCAGTACATTGAATTTGGTCTCTCTCAGTCATTCTCAGCACTTTGGTGCTACTCAACATGTAAAATATAACAGTTCTGATACCGGCCTTCAGTTAAGAAGAGTGAAAGATAGAACTTGTTAAAAGCATTGGGTGAGGGAATTGCACTGGAATTCCTTGTCAAATTTCAAAGCATTCCACAGAAGCATTGAAATGGGTCATTTTTGTTTTCTTATCTCAGTAACACTGAAAAGCTTTGCTTCAGATTTTTAATTTACCTTCACATTGTTTCAGTTTCATGCTATGTGTTTTGCCTCAGCATCAAAATGACACTTCCCAGAGAAAAAGGATATTTGAACTGAAATGTATGAAATTTCCCACAGAGCAAGAAATACCTCTTTTCTTCAGTCCAAGAGCCTGTGAAAAATTAAAATGGGAAAACAAATAAATAAACCACTGCAACTGATTTTTTAACAGAAAAATACACCCAGAACCTTACAAATAACACAGAACTGAAAGTTAGTTTATCATTTCACATTGCTTTGATAGAAAGCTCTGACAACAGACTTTGGAAAATGTTCCAAAATCAGTCTTTTTCTATATCTTTAAACAATGACAAGTTAATTAGATATGAACAGTATGGTTCTTATGTACAACTTTTCCTCTGTTTCATAAGATACCACACGTTTCTTCAGTGGAGAGACATGCATGTTTCTGGGATGACTGACATGGTGGCATGTCATCCAAAGCATACAGATCCAGGGGAATTTACACGTGTTCCCAAGGAGCACAACAGGGACAACATGGACCTGCTGACAGAGTTAACAAGCCACACACTATATCCTGCAGAAAACAGACACTACCATGGTATTATTGGAAAGATTACCCTGTTGTCCTGATTTTTTTTAAGAAATTCATTAAGGCAAAGGAAAGAAAATATAGGAAAACACATTGGTTGATGGACTTCAAGTACAGTGAGCAGAATGTGAATGTGGGACATATTTTTCAGCAAAACTAGAACTCATTTCTGTCAGCCCCCTGTCCCTCTAAACAAAACATAGCACAAAGCATCACTGAAGTTTTTAATGGTATATTTACAAAAATTGTATACAAATTAAATTGTGATATAATCATGGGAAAACATTATGGAATAATTGGAGACTGCAGGATATGCCTGTGGTTTCCATTGTAATGTCTCTTATAACTTTTTCATAATCAAACTTTTGATCGCTGAGAATTTTAATGATAATAATAATAATGGTAATAACAACAAAAACAATAATAATAAAGAAACACTAATAATTTCCCTCCATTTCAGTGTTAAACTCATTGCAGAGAAAACAAACTGCTCTGCACTTTGAAAAGAAATATTCTCCCATATTGTGTCTCATATTTTGTGTCCTATTTCTCCTCAAGGAATGAAATAAGGGAGTTGAGGAATTGCCCAGAATGTAAAATATTTTCACTCTTCCTTTTACCCTTTATTCCTTCTTTAAAATGCAAAGTATTGTCATCTGTGGAAAAGTTAGAAAGCAGAAAAAGCATATTGAACCATGGTAATTTTTCATTCTTTAACATCCTTTCTTGATGAGGCTTTGTAGTATCACAAGCTGCCAAGCAGAAAAGAATTGTATTTCTTATTCCTTGAGGGTAAAAACCTGGAAAGAAAAAGAGGAATGACAAGTTTTACATCAAAAATCTGTAAAATAATGAAATCTGTTGAAGAATGCTTATTTTCATGCTCAGTACTAGAAACCATAGACAAATTTCAGAATTTGTTGCAAAGATGTGGGTTTGGTTTGATTTATTTTTCCATATTTGGAAGGAGGGGGATCAATCTTGGAAGAACTATTCTGTTATTCTCACTGGTAGCCAGGACCATCAGTTCTGGGAGCTGCTGGAGTAGCTCTGGATCATGGGAAGCAGTCCAGAGCTGGCTCACCACACACAAGGACTAACATCATCCATAAGAGCTTTCTTGGATCGCTGCCCATAAGTACACTAATTGTTTTTAAATAGATCCAAGAAATGAACCGTTGCTAGTTGGAATCACTTTCTTTGTGAAAGAACATGTTTCTTTTTCATCATCTACATATTTGTGTGCTTTGGAGACTTGACAACAGAAAATAACAAATTTGGATGAGGAATTTAGTGCTGGGCCATCTCTGTACAGTTAATCATACAACAGAATCACAGAATAGAATGGTTTGGATTGGAAAGGAAAGGACCATAAAGATCAAGTAGTTTTATTCCCCTTGCCATGGGCAGGGACATTTGCCACTAGACCAAAGAAAGCCCCATCCAACCTGGCTGGAACACTTCCAGGGATGGAGCATTCACAGCATTTCTGGGCAACTCATTCCAGTTTCTTACCGCCTTCAATTTCCTCCTCTAAACCTGACCTCTTTCCATTTAAAGCCATTCCCCTTTGTCCTATCACAACGTAGGCCCTTTTGAAAACTTCAGCATAGATTCATAAATAGGTTGATATATTCCAAATAGTACCATTCCCATTAAATTCATCCTTGCCACCTTTCCATGTCATGATCTCCTTCTGTCAGGAAAAGTGCTTGACTGAAGACAGCACTCATGGATGAGTAATACAGGTAAAATATGTGCTAGAGTTCCAGCAAGAACAATATGCAAGAACTCTTAAGTGAACAGTGTGTTTAAGGCTACCTAAATTATCATTGCTGCAGAGATAGATTTAAAATATTTTCACTTTTTTGTTGTTGTTGAGCGAGATAATACCTTTTAGCTCGTGTATTCAGCCTTCCCTTAAAACCACTCCTAGGGTGGTTGTAAGTAAGGGTTACTTGTATTCTTCAAGTCTGACACGCCAAAATACTTTGTGAAATGGGTTGAAAGTGACTTTCAGCCTTGGATTTGATTGGGGATTTTAATGTTGGTGTTTTTTAAGGCTTTATTACAACATACTAAATATATATTATAATATACTATGTCTTTGGTTTTGTGATTTTTCCCTTAAATATAGAATCTTGTGGTACTATAAACTGACCTTGGCAGGTTGGATTTGCCCCTATATAGGCAAGGCAATTAATATCTCAGCTGAATGTAATGCAGCAAGTATATTAAAATTCTCACAATAGCTAAATCTCTCACAACTCCATTGACAATTCCCAGCAGCTTCTAGGGAGAGCTAAGTAGCCTCATTATAAATCAGGTAAATGGAATGAGGTTCAGTGTTTAAAGAAAATCAGAATGATAATTTCATAAAATTGAAGCACAAAGCCCAGTGGAGAGTAAGAATTAAGAAATAAGTTATTAGATTTTTGAGCAGTCATATGCAATAAAGCAACTGAAATATTGTTTTATGATAAATACCATTGCCAAAGCAAATCTGATTCATTCTAAATGGCTACTATAATTAATTAACTGCACGGTGTGCGAGCTGCTAATTTTGTGGATGAATAATTGGTTAAAACAAGTTTTATGTATTGCAGTGTAATACACTTGTACAATTTTCCACTTAACTTCAATTAATATGGGTTTTACATGTACTTCACTGTTGCAGTTTTTATGCCTATTATTTTTAATTAGGCAAAAGCAATACCTTGGTAGAACAGAACAAATGAGCAGCACTCTGTGTTTTTTCCAAGGAGTTTGTTTTTTCCATTAAGATGTCAAGCTCATATTGTTTAGTCTTCCAAAATATTAATAATCACTGCTCCTGAGGCTGACTGGAAATGGTGGTGCCAGCTTCCACATTAAACAGAGGGGGAAAAGGAATCTCTCAGTTCTCTCATTCACTTTCTGACCTCTACACAGGGTTTTTCAGTTCAAACTGTGTTTTACAATCCTTCCTGATGTTTCCAGTGCTGCAATAGATTTTAGTGATGAGAATTTAGGATCATGTTCTTCTTCACCACTGAAAAGGTGTGCTTGTGTGAAGTCATACCTGTTTTATGATAGAATTGATCACCATCTGGGGATTCTTACCCTTTTCCACTAAAGATGCCTACACATCAGAATGGGTTCTTGTCTTTTGGATGGATATTGTTAAACTAGATGAGTGCCACCCTGAGAGTCATATATTAGTCTTCATTTCTTTAAAGAAAAAAATTGTCTGTGTCTCAATCTTCTCATGGCATAAAATACTTCTCAGACTGTGCTGCCTCTGCAGCCCAGATGGGCAGGTGTGAGCACCATCCCTGCCCCTCACCAACGTCTCCATGGTAGGCAGACTCTCATGGAGTGGGCAGGTTATTTGCATTCCCTTTGCTCTGGGCTGCCCACACAAGGAAGGGACTCCCCAGCTCCTAGGTTCGCTGCTTGGTTGATAAAAGGAGAGCAAATGTTCTAATAGAGCTCTTTGTTTGTCCTGTCTCCAGAGACAAATCTTTTTAGGTGTTGGATAAATATCCAGCACCAGTGATGCAGTTGTTTTATCTCTGACTCTTCTCACTTCCCCAGTATTAAAGATCTTGTGGCCAGAGTGCAGCTGGGAAGAAAAACTCCAACTTACCCCTCCTTAGTTTGCCTGGATCTGTCAACAGAGGAAGTCTGTGGTAGTTATAATAGTGTGTTATAAAAAATAAAGGTCTTTGATGTGCCACTAAATTAATTTTTTCTGTGCATTTCACAGAACCATCAAGAGACAATACAAATACAAACATCATGTTTTAAAAGCCAAAAAAATTAGGATTCCCCAATTCTGGCTAAACAGAATCATTGCCTAAGCCACGCTGCCAAACTCTCCACAGATATTTTAATGTAGTCATCTGTATTGCATTGTTATCTTCACTTTATGAAGAGAGAGGAGCAAAAGATGTAGAAGAGTTATTGGGGGAACTTTTGATACAGTGAAGGGATGTGCCTAGGTCAGTCTGTTTGCACAGGATTACTTCCATGTCTCTGAAACAAAACTATTTTCACAGAACTATAGAATGGCTTGGATTGGAAGAGACCTTAAAGATAATGTAGTTCCAATTCTTCTGCCATGAGCAGGGACAGGTTCCACTAAACCAGGTTGCTCAGAGCCCCCACCCAACCTGGCCTTGAACACTGCCATGGATGGGGCACTGACAAATTCTCTGCGCAACAGAGTTCACTATTTTCCAGAAGTGGAACTTTTTTATAAGGTTTCTAGAGAATAACCTCTTATTAGCATTTACACTTCAACTATTATTTCTGAAGGTTTGAAGAGATTTCTGCGGGTTGAGAGAAGTTTCTGGGTTCCCTAAAATATTATATTATAATGTCCATGGTGCATGCTTTAAAAATACACATCAAAGAGTAGCACTCTAAAGCCAACATATGTGAGGTGAGCTGATGAGCTGTAGAGAGAAATGCATCATCTGGATAATACAATATTTAAAGAGAACCTCTACTTTAATTTCTTCATTTTTATTCTAATATGGTCAGTGTGTGTACCAACAAAAACAACTTCTATGAGCTGTTTGAGACACTTAAAATACTTTTTCCACTGTTAATTAAGCCACCAGCAGATGTCTGAAGATCTGACTGTATCCCAGCCCTATTCACTTAAACCTTCTGCTTGTTCCCTGACAGGCCAGATGACTCTGAGGACGCAGCATGTTCAAGACTCCAAGATGGGCTTTGTAATCAATGCAATATACTCCATGGCCTATGGGCTCCACAACATGCAGCTGTCCTTGTGCCCAGGCTACGTGGGCCTCTGTGATGCCATGAAGCCCATAGACGGTCGGAAACTCCTGGAATCCCTCATGAAGACTAACTTCACTGGGGTCTCTGGGGACATGATCTTGTTTGATGAGAATGGTGACTCACCAGGAAGGTAATTGTTGACGTTTGTCAAACTGTTTAATAGCAGAGATGCAAACAGTATGTAGCCAATATGTGCAGGCTTGACAACGGAGCTAAGATCTCTTAATTTTACATTTCCTGATTCCTGTGCTTATTTTGTAAAATCAATTTTATACGCATTTTTATGGCATTTCAAGTTAAAGATGTGGACTTTCAGGTGTAAAAGCTTCCTGCATAAATTTGCATTTTCATCTGTACCGTTTTAAAGTATTATTGTTGAAAACAAACTATCAGACCTTTATGTTTGTAGACCATGATGCCCACCACAGCCTATTTCTTTCTTTATGTGGGTGTTTAAGTGTACGTGTTTGGTTGACCTATAAACAATCACAGCAGCCTTAGTTCTTTTATTAAGAAAGCTAAAACAGTATCAGAAATATTGTACTGATGCATCTGGGATTTATTTTATCAGAATTATGAAAAACCTGCTTACATATATTCCAAATGAAACCTTTCCACTTGCATAACACACTAAGCTATCAATCCATAGCTCTAATCCATAGCCTCTGTGAGGCTCTAAGAAAAATTGAATTTAAACAAAGCTTATTTTGCTGATAACATCCATAAATATGTATACATACATCTATGAAATATAAGACAAGTTTTTCTATGACACATGCATCCATAGAAATGCACATTAGAAACAGTCATGAGGCGGGGATCTTTCTGGGTTTCTGCCTACTGAGTTTTCAGAAGATGAACAAGTAGTATTCAAAGTATATTTATTCCCTATATTTCAATGTATTTACTGTCTCATTCACTGCTTTTGCTCCAGTATGGTTTGAAATAACCTTTTATGTCCACATTATTGGAAGGTTTTAAATATCTTTGTTATGGTGCCATATAAACTAGAGGAAAAATTTTTATCCTATACATTCATTTAAATTTTGTCTTCTGCCACTAAAGGAACTGAACTGAAAGGAAATCATTAACTTCCTAGAAGAAATGGGTTGGAAAATTTAAGCTCATTGGTCAAAATATTTTGACATTTCCAAAAATTTCTATGATTTCAAACCTGATTTTTTTTCCTCATTCTATTTGCAAACCTGTAAAGTCAGCATTCTCCCCGAAAGCAAGCAGGACAGCCACCTACACAGCAGTCTGTGTCTGTTTCTGGAGACACAAATTTTCAAATTCTTCAGACTCCAACTCTAAGGAGGGGCACTGTGAGCTAGTAGGAGAACTCAGGCACAAACTGGCAAAAACCTAGGAAAATTTCAGATGGAAATTTGTTTTCAGAGCTTATTTAAGCATGAACAAGGCTGTCTTCTGCTAAACATTTCTAATTTTACAAATAGCTGAATTTTAAAGAAAGGTGTTAAGTCTGAATTCTTCTGGCCAAATTCTTTTTAAAAGACTTATCTCAGACTTCTTTAAAAGCATTTCTTTATGGTTTTAAAAGTTCTCAGATGCAGTCCACTGCATTCTACCCTATTCCAATCAGTTTCTTGTGTAAATATTACTGCAACGATGAATAATGTGTGGCGTGCCAAAAACAAATATGTGACACAACAACATCAATAAAGATATCTAAATATTGCAGAGACCTTTTTCTTTACCTTTTCCTTGTGTTGGCATTCTTAATAAGACTATTTTAACACCATTTGTTCTAATGAATTTAATAGAAATTCTTGGATATTTTTAAATTCTCAGATGGTGAGGAAATTATATCATGTGCAGTCATTTGCTCAGTCATAATTGGATGTACATATTTTTAACGTATTTTCCTGAAGAGCATGGGGACACCATACTGAATATGTACCTCAGGATAGCCCAACTTTAATCCACCTTCCCTGGATTTGTGTGATATTTGTGTCTACTCAAACTAATGAACTCTGTGTGGTTAAAAAGTGGTTCCAGACTGTGTTTTCTTTTTAATTTTTTTTTATCATAATTCTTTGTTCCCTCTTGTCCAACAACAGTAACATCATTAAATCCAATCTATGTGCTTAAGTCAGACAACATTGAATCAAAATATACGCTTTCATGATTAAGAAGATTTTATAGGAAGCTCCATTTCTAACTTTCAGGTTTTGAGTAGTTCATAGTCTTTTAAGCCCTCTCAAACACTACTTGCAAGAGCTTGGAAATGGTGCACTCATGCTAGGACAGCTCATCTGCCCTGTTCACTTGCACTGATAACTGCATCTTCACTTTGTAAAACAGGAATTTCAATCCTCACAGCTGCACTGCGGTGGTAGTGGTGTTAAGCAGGCAATCAGAACATAAAAAACCTTTCTGACCTAGATAGCTCAGGATTTCAATGTATAGCAAAAAGGTTTTGATATTATTCAACAGATGATTAATCCCACAAGATGTTTTGAATCCTGGCCCTATTCCAAAATCCTTTATGTGTATGTTGAGTTTTAAGCAGACAGTCTAGTGTCAGGCCTGTTTTATGTGAGACAGGAGATGTGGAGGAAAAAAAAAAGGAGTATGGAAGCCATGATTCCTCAGGAAGATAACGATTATCTGTAAATATAGCTGCAAAAATTCTAAAAAATAAATTGAGAAGAAAAGAACAGGCAAGAAAAAACAAGATGCTGATGTTTTGACTGTGCTACCAGTAGAATATGCATTCCCAGTAACTTCATGGCACTTCTGTTTTGAAACAAGTATTTTGCACAGTGATTAGAGCACTGCTGGAAATGTGCTATTATACCATCTGGTCTCTTCTATCCTAAAGTGACAAATTGTCCCTGTTTTATCTCAAGGAACCTCCAGGGAACCAGTGACTCATGAGCCCCCACTATAGCAATGGACTTACTGAATCTGGCTATTTCTACCCATCCATCAATGCTGTTCTCCACAGAGAAGAAAGACTTATTGAGACAATATTATATTAAATTTGTTAGGTTCCTTTCCAGTATTCCCCTTGTGATGTGTGTATGGAACTACTGCTGGGGAGATTATTGGTTTAGGTTCTGTGGCCTGCCAAGCACTGGCAGTATTTTTGTTTGCCTGTCCATGAAGCTCTTTACTGAAAGGTTTAACAAAGTTATACTCATAGGTGTGTTGCAGCGCCTGACAATGTTGGATTATGGCTCTACTGTGGCTTCTGTGCTAATTTTTTGGTTCATCTGTTTAACTCTCAACAAACTGTTACTATGGCTGTAAACCTCAGAAAAAAAAGTTAGTTTCTAATCATGCACAGAAGTATGTTTCTTTGGATTTGTGCTTGTGTTATCTGGATGAAATTATTTTGTGTCAATCTGGCATTCATATCTCCAATTTTGAGGACAACATTGTTGAAGCTTTGGATATTTCCTTCTTTATACAAAATGGAAAGTGAAATATTTCAAAATCAAGAAGTGTTTTTCATTCTACATGTGCTTATTTCTTCTTTTTTGTGAAGGTTCAAGAACAATACAATGTGTGTAATATCACACTGTCCCTTCAATCAATATCTAGTTTCTTTCTCTTTCATAGGCTGCTTGCAGTTCTGATCCTGCCTTGGGTGTGATTTTGGCATTGAATCCCTGCTGTACCATACTTTCCTCACTGTGACAGAATTTTTCATGATGCAAAGCATCTTGAGATCTATGGATGGACAATATTATAAAATAGTTTTCCTGTAATTTCTCTATATTATAAACTGTTTTCAGCACAAATCCAAAACACAACCCTATACCAGACACTGTGAAGAAAATTAACTCTACTCCAACTAAGTCCAGCAGGGTATTTTACTTAAGAGATTTAATAAGCAGATTGTTTTCCTCATCTGTACATTAAATTTCATAAATTACACTCTTACAATACTCTAAATGCAACCCTGTTCATATGCTTTGCCTTCAAGATTAATTTGGTGCCTACTGACAGGAAAATGATGTCTCCTTGTTTATGAACGAGGCAGCTTTTCTAAAGCCAAAATTTTCTTAGCCTTTTTGGTCTATATTGTTTTCTTGTTTTCCACCAGTAAATTTCATATTGCGTAGACATATTAATTCCAAATCCACTGAAGAGGAGGCAGAGAAAAGCATAATTTATTCAGGAGCTGCCCAACTTTTCAAGCATGCCTTATAAAAAAGTGCTAAAAGAACAGGCCTGTGTGGTAGAAAGGTGGGCTGGTGTTCAGCTGCAGGAGGGAGTCCAATGTTGCTCCACAGACTTCCTGAAAGACTCTGTGGGAATTGAAGAGAAAGTAGGAGGAAGAGGAACATGAAACTGAAAACTCTGATGAGCTCTATCTTTGACCCAAAAGCAGCCTCGGACTGAGTCATGAGTACTATTTCCTCTTCCACACCATACTGTACAAGGAATTAAATGTGTTTCAATCACTGAGGAATTACATAAAAATGATTGTATGGGTGAGAAAGACCAGAATTTGCTGATGCAGTGTTGGAGAAGAGTAGGGGGAAAGAAAAAAAGAAAAGGAAATATTCCTGGACTCTGTGGCCAAAGAGTGATGCCTGATTCCTTTCTGGGTGCCATACTAAATTTCATCTTGTAGTCTTATAACGCAGGAATTTTCCTTTGATCACACAGGGTTTGCTTCTACCTCACTTTGAGAGTTTATCTGTCATCCTCTTCCCTCAGGAGGAAGGAATTAGCATTATAGGTTTAGATTATTCAGCGTGTGATAGAGAGGGGACTGGGACGCCATATGCAATTGTCTTCCAGGGCTGAAAGTTGCACAGATTTAATTCTGTTTGACTCATTTCATTGTTTTTCTTAAATAAAGTCATTCTCAGAAAGACAGTCACAAACCCAGAGTGATCAGGGAACTTTTTTTGATGATAGAAAAAACACCCAAAAAAGGCCCAGCAATAAACCCAAAACAAAACTTAATAAAAAGCAAACAAAGAAAATACCCCAACCCCCCAGTTTAACATACAAACGAAAAGCAAGATTATAATATCACAGAAACTATTGTGAGATACTCAAAGGCAAGCATAATTTTCTAAATTTTTTCTTCTTCATTTCAACATGCTTGATTTTCAGCTGTATGGTGTTCCTTTAATTTGAAATATTTAATGATGTTCTCAACTTAGCTATGTCTCTCCTTTCTGTTTCCAAAGATATGAAATCATGAATTTTAAACAAATGGGGAAGGACTACTTTGATTATATCAATGTTGGCAGCTGGGACAATGGTGAGCTGAAAATGGACGATGATGAAATATGGTCAGAGAAAAGTAATATCATCAGATCTGTATGCAGTGAACCCTGTGAAAAAGGCCAGATAAAGGTAAATATTTTCTTCATTTGCTTCAGTCTTGCAGTATGCACAGCCCTGAAATTTGAAAGCAAGTTTTTTCTTGACTTCTACATGGAGATTGTACCCACACTTTAATTAAAATGTACAGACTTATGTATTTAGTTCTTACTCTTATCACAATCATCTCACTATTTTAATAAGCTGCCATTTTCTTAACTCCTATATCTGTGGATTGCTGACTTTTTTTTTTTTTTAACTTATATTCTGAATGCTTAAAAAAGGTATTGTTTAGAGGGTTTTTGCAGCATATTTTTACAGCGTCTGATTCAGTGGACTGCAAATCCCTGACTGGGACTTGTCAGTACAATTGCAGGTAAATTATAAATAATAATTGCTAGACATAGTCAGACTGGAAAGTTATTAATCAGACCTTAACTCTGTGGTATCATCAGAGAACGCCAACTACTACCCCTACTTCCAACTTCACGAAATATAGGTAACATATATTTTAATCATACCTGTTTTACTGCTCCTTTGTTTCCCAGGTTTTTATTTTTGCTTCCTCCCTTTCCATGCTGCATTATGCAAGGAGCATAGATGAATCTGTCATATATTAATTATACATGATTTTCCTTCACCATCTCATGATGCTTCCTGCAGAACAGTTAAAATACTACAAGTCTGTAGCTTACCTTGCAGTCATTTATATAAAAGCCAGTGGAATGAGGAGATGAGTATGTTCAACCCATAAAAAAGATCAGGTGCGATTTCTGACAAGTCTTACTGGAAGCTCAATTTTCTCATGCGTTAAAACAGCATGACTGAAAACTGGGAAGCTGCTGCAGAGAGGGGCTGACGGAAGCATGAACTATCTCTGCAACACAAAGTGAATCTCTTTAGTCTGAGTTTTACAGAGTTTTAGGACACGGTCACCCTGTTAAATTCACTAATTAGTCTTTGGCAGAGTCAGTTTCATCAGACCAATTGTATTTGTCTCTAGTGCAAACATAAGGAATTATGTCAGACATGAATAATATGCTATTCCAGGTAAAGAGTCATCTCATCCTAGTGTGGGCTTTGAAAACAGTTAAGATCAAGCTTGGAGTAGAGTAACTTCTTTCTCTTCATTGATGATAAAAGACATGCAGATAGGACAGTTGGCTCTGATGAGAACACACCTTCTGCAGACACATAAATGCAGGTGGGATGAGTTACTCCCAGTCACTAAACTCAGGTCTGCTCGCCTGCTCCAGGCAGAGAGTCACACACAGGGAGAACAGAAGTGAGTAAATAGCTAACATCTTCAGAAGTGCATGGCTCTGACTTCCTTTATTATCTGTTGTCACAACACAGGTGAAGGGAAATATCTTGTGATCTTCATTTACACCGTCACCTTCCACCTTCTGCCCATGTCCCCAAGGACTCTCTCTAGAGGATTCTTCACTGTGAAGCCAAGTCATCACACACTTAGATATATGCTTAAAGTCCGGTGCCTGAAATATTCTGTTTCCTCCTCATTAGGTTATTGATCATAAATCTCAAAGTTTACTTGACAGTCTTTATCTTCATGGTCTTCACAGATGATGCTGGGGCCTTGATCCTACCAAGCTCTGTGATGGTTTTCCTGCAAACTTCTGTGTGACTGAGTTATTATGGAGGAATTTGAAACATTGAATGTAATGTTATCCAACATTCAGCTACAGTTGGTGAATTCATACACAGGACTTTATAAAATTCAAATACAACCAAATTCTATACATTTCAAATAGTGTAGACATATGATTAGTTAAATAAATTAAGGTACAAAGGATTGTCCAGATGACAAGGGGAAAGGAAAATAAAAGGATGAATAAATTTCTGGCTAAGCAATTTAACACACACAAAAAAAGTCTGATTTTACTCTGAGTTTTGAAGAACAATTATCTTGATTTCTAGAGAAGGATACATGATCCTTCTCTGGTAGTGTTGGGTAAGAAATTATCAGTGTACCAGTGTCCTGACTCATTCGTTAAATTCCAAGTATTTTACAGAAGATCTTGATTTGCCAGAAAGTTACACAGAAAAGGGTAAATTAATTGTTCATTAGAATTTTAAGTGTTTTGATAATAACATAGGGGTTTTATTTTACCATTTAATTTTCTTGACTATTTTATGCAAACAAAATTATGGATTTTTATATTGTGTCAAGGTAATCAGAATACATCTCTAAAAATTAGTACAAGCTTTCTAAAATTTGATTTTCCCAAATACAATAATTTTTGTAATTTCTTCAACTTCTCATTCTATTTCAAAATGAAAGAAATTCCAAGATATGATTTATTCTGGAGGACAGATATTCTGTTTTTCAAATAGGTCTAGTCTCAACTCTTGCACAATAATTCACTTATGCTTTTCTAGCCTTTCTATCAGTTTAAATGTTTTGGTGTTGCTGTTTTTCTTTGCATACTCTACAATTAAAAAAAACCAAAAAACAACCAAACTACAAAATTTTAAGTTTTTGAGGTCCCCATGTTGATGCTAATGAAAATTAGATATTTCTTTTCTTTTTTTCACTACAGCATTGCAAAGAGCGATCCCATTCTTTTTGATGATGCTCCTTTACATGTTTGGGTTTATAATTAAAATTGCAATAAAGACATTTGGCATTGAATACACTTTCTGAATTCATCATTGCAAAAGATTAAAAAAATCAATCTATTTCTTATGCTGTAATTGGGAGTATTTGTTTATAAAGTGTTTGGGAAGAGCAGAGAAACTGAGAATACTTTATTTCAAAAGAAAGATGTATTGACAAGAGGCACAGGTGTTCCCAGAGATGATAAATAAGGATCTTGAAAAATCTGCATTTCAATCCTAAGCATGCAATAACATTTGGTAGTAAATTATGGAATGAGAAATCAGGTCAGATGTTAGAATGGAGAAAGATAAAATTCTAACCATTAAATGGTAATTAGAAATGCAGTAATTAAATAATTCCAAAAAAGGCGTGTTCAGTTTGATGTCTGGAAAAATCAGTTTTAATAATTCACTCACTACTGGATGAAAAATAAGCACCCAAAAGTCTTTGAGTAACCAACCCTTAAGGACAAAATACTGTTGACATGTTTCTCTGTATGGACCACATTGGAGTGAATTATGTGTCTTCATTATCATGCACTGACTTCTGTAGGCACATTGACATCTATGGAGCTTTGCAAATTCTAAGAGAGAAAAAAACCCATCTTTTTTGTCATTCTGTACCTACGCTTATACTTCTCTGGGATTGGTGAATTCTTTCTTCTGTTACCTACATGATGAGAGAACTGAGGACTTTTGTCACATTTTATTTTTGAAAACATATCATGAAAAGAAATATTAAAATATCAAAAACTCTTCTATTAGAAAAAAAAAAATTAAATTAGCAACTGGGTCAGCATGAATGTATGTTTATGCTGCTGAAACAAAATGTCAATTTTTGTCTCAGGTGATCCGTAAAGGAGAAGTGAGCTGCTGTTGGACCTGCACTCCTTGCAAAGAAAACGAATATGTCTCTGATGAATATACGTGCAAAGCCTGCCAGCTTGGCTCCTGGCCTAACGAAGATCTCACAGGTAAATGAGCTGAGGTTGTGCTTGTGTTGTCAATGAAAGTGCTCATCTAATGAGTTGAAGAAACAAATGGCAGATACAGGTGGGTATGAGGATTGTTTTCGTTAGAAGGAACATGGGGATAGGGCTAAAATTTGAACTGAAAATGATATTTTCCTCTTGAATCTGATCCAGGGATTATTCATATAGTTCAATTCCTTTCTAAAGACCTGAATTACTAGATCTTGAAATAAAAAAAAAAGTCCCAGGTTTTTTCAGCCCTAACATCTAGCTGGTAATACAGATCTTACCCTTCCCCAAATAGATAAACTAAGTGCTTATCAGAGAAATTATTAAGGAAGATCAGATTTAAGAGTTTTATTATACTGCCAAGCAGAGGAGTAGTGCACTATCTTCTTTTTTAATCTGAAAAAGTTCTGATTTAGTTGCTGTAGTTACTGCTGCTAAAGCTCGAGTGCTCCAAACAGGCTTTGGTTTGCATTAGTCCTTTGTTCATCAGAGTCTTCTGGAGCGCAGTGTTCATCCTTGCCATGGGATAGACTTCTATGCTCTTGCAGAATACCAGTTAGGCTTCTTTAGAGATAAATTGCTCCAACATTTTATCCCACAGCCTCTCTTCTTTATGGCTAATAAACAGAATTCAAATATTCAAACATTCAGAGCACAAACTGCTTCAAAACACTGTTCAGGGATCATGTTCTTGCTGTGCCAGGCTTTGTATAGACAAGGGGAGAAAAGACAGGGTTTTTTCCAGGGGATGTCACAGACCTGACTTGCATATAGTTTCTATGGATGAGGGAAAAACTTTGAGGTGTGAGGGAAGACAAAGGAAAATACAATTTGCTGCATGAATTAATGTAAGTGGGAGAGTGCAAGGCAAGTCTTGGCCTCTAGGCAGATTTTTATGTATAAAGTTAATCCTTTCCTGCTTAAGGACTGTTGCATTGCTGTGGTAAATGAACTTGGCTACCAAATTTTTGCAAGAATATCATTTAACCATGAAGCGGATGGGATACTTTCATAAAATGTCAAACATGACACTTTCCCTGAGAAAAAAACACTTTCAACTGAGTAAACTGAAAGAGCAGTAAAATGGACCATCAAGTTCTGCTTTGTCTATGCTCCCATAACCCTGTTCCCCCAGTTCTGCCTCCCTGGGCAACCAGCAACCAGCCAGCAAAGCCGCCTTCTCTCAGGGAAAGATGTCTTGTGCAGGAGAATGGAGAATGGGGAAAAAGAAAACAGGCTGCATGGTTCCCCAAAAGGGTGTGGTTAAAATTTGAGGGACACTTCTCAAAAGCTTCCAAAGGCCACGTTGCAGGCACCAGGTTATTGCACCGGGCTGCTCAGTTCATAAAGGTCAACTAGTGCAACTGGTCAGCTCTTCAGGCTCCAGGGATTTTGTCTGAGATGCTGTAGATCCCAGCTCATGCCCTTGTTTAGGTGAACACCTGAGGTTTTACCCAGCATAGATCAGCTAAAAAAGGAACTGCTACAAGTCAGTTAGGAAGGCATTTGTTCCAAGTGCCAACAGAGAAGTCAGCGAAGCAGTGGTTGTAAGGAAGTGCCCACTGACTTGGTGAAGTTTGTGTAATTAGACACTAAGCACCAGATGTAAGGCAAGGTGGAGTGACCAGGGCACCAAGTTGACCCTCAGGCTCTGTGCTTTGACCTGGCTCTCCAGGACATACAAATTTCCATGGTTCAAGCATGACATGGTGTTGTGGTCTCGTGGGAGGATTCACCCTCTCAAAGTCTCACTTTGCCCTCAGAAAGGAAGAATGGGATGGATTGCCTCTCAAATGCTTTCGTAGGTTGAGTCAATGGTGTTCCACCTATCAGAGATTGTTTTTAAGGAAATCAGTTGTGTTTTTACTCAAGCCAACAGATTTGTGTGTTACACGAGCATTTTGTGTTTGTTTGCAAAATTACATTTTGCAAACCATTCGTCTGGCGTTGGATATGCATTTTGTGCCTTTATGGGGACCAAAATCAATCTGTACACAAAGGAACCCTTGACATCAATATCAAGCAATTTTCCTCAGGAGATCAAACATTTGTTCCTCAGCCAGGCACAAATTTTTCAGGCCCTATTTGGAAAACAAACCCCCCCTCTTTGGCCTCCATGAGCTGGTGGAATCTGCCCTCCTAGTAACAGGACACCCATCTCACAACTTCAGAGCTGCTTAGTCCCCACCCAACTTATTATCAGCATGATGGCTGAATCTTGTCTTATTTAACTTTATATCACAAAGAGATTTTAAGAAATCTATTCCCACCTTATCCATACAAAATAATGAGCTATACTTTTAATGATCATACTTCTAGTGCCAACTTTTGCACTTATAAATAAAACTACCTCTCAATCTTGTTTACAACATAGGATTTGGTAATAAATGTGCATTAAAAATAAGGAGAGGTTGACGTATTTTGTATTCTGGCAAGGAAATTTCCTTTCAGTTTATTAAAGTATACAGCAATCTCCTTGAAATGTCCCTACATCTGATACTGCAGCATACTAAGTCTCTTTGCTGCTTGATAAAGCCATTTCCTAGGGAATGTCAACTCCACAAGGCTACACATATAAAAAAACTCATTAGAATAAGTATTTTCTGCATGATCACCTTCAGATGAGAGTCCTGTAAATTTATCAGCCGCGCACCTGAAATGGCTTTCAACATGGAGCTGCACCTCACTGTTTGCCAGAGATCTGATCTTGGATAAAAACTTATCTGGAACCCTTTCTTGGCTCACATAACAAAGCATTGCTTACATATTTCTTATGCTCAATGATCAGCATCCGTGTTGTGCCACAAATGTCATTAAATATAACATGTAATGGCAGGGATGTTGCTGGCAGAAAGATAGACAGATTAATGCACATTTTCAGCCACCTATGGAATGTCAGAATTCAGATGCAGCAGGGGGAAGACAGAAGGGATGGAATATGTGTAGGAAAACAAAGTAATTCTCAGAACAGAAAAAGACATTGAAATTCTGAAGTACAGAAAGGCACAGCAAATTCAAAGGTAGTGGAAAAGGTAAGTGGGAACAAGAGTTTGTCTTGATTAAATCAGTTACTGAAAAATGTTGCCATCTAGAAGTGAAGGTGAAGCAAGAAAGGGATGTTAACTGCCCATACTTTATTTCGTCACAAATTTCAGATTGCTTTTGCGTCAATACTCCTCAGGGATCAGGCTCCTCCTTGGACAGAAACCTAGTATGTTTTTTCCTTTTTGAAGATTTATATGTACTATCCCAACATGTACCAGAAGTAATTTTCTTCCTCCTGGCTTGCTATCAAATTATGCTTTCCAATCTGCAGTAGCTGCCCTAAGTCCCCATGTGTTGTGTTGGCAGCATCCACACAACACAGCACCAATTTACACATTAGTGTGGCCAGCATGGCAGAGCCACAGACTCAGCTACAGCAGGAGGAACTCAGTGGTTTAAGTATATGCCAGTCACTCCACTCTTCCTCAAAGCTCTTCTTTGCAGTATATTCACAGCAGGTGGAAGAAAAATTGCCACACAGTTTTAGATACAAGTGGAGGGATTTTCTTAGTGCTGATGACCAACACTGATGTTAATTTTTCAAAAGCTTTAGGAGAATCTGAGGACATGGCCTTCTGCAGTCAAAAATGGTGCTCTAGAAAGACCAGATAAATTTAGTTCAATGTCTCAGAGCTTTTCCAGTGTATGTAGGAACATCTTGGTTCAGCTACCACTAGCATTTAAGGACATTTTTGAGGTGAGAAAGAAGCAGTTATTCTCTGTTTCTGACATTCAAGGACAGCATACAACAATACCAAAACCAAAGTTTTGTCTAGTGACCTCAGGGATGGCAAGAAAATTAGATTATATTAATTTCAGTGACAATTGGATTATTTTCAGGTTGTATTGACATTTTTCTCAGTCTCTGTGTATTCCAAATATGCTGACTATTTGATTTACTTAATTGGATTCCCATGGAAACAGGAGCTTAACTATTTACACCTCCTGAGATTATTTTTTTGCCATTCAAGGGTAAGAGTATATATCAGAAATATATATTTTACTATAGCTACAAAAGTTCTTTCGCCAAATAAAGTACAATAAAGCCAGGATAGCAGTGTCATGATTTTGCTGCCCATCTGGAAGTGACAGATAAGAGACGGATTATCCAAAAAACCCTTGGATGGAAAGGACTAAAAATGTGTGTGGCTGAAGTCACAGGGCTCTGAGCCTCAGTTGTCTCATAATTGAGATTCTGGATTGTGCCCCTCACCCAAGCAAAAGGTAATTCATCTCTTGCCCGACATATTTTCAAAGGGCAACTGCTTGCTCTCATCAGGCTGCTTTCTTGCATTCCCTCTTGCAGAAATGTTGCAGCCATGGGTGATTTCAGCAATTGTTTGACGTGAGTCAGAACAAAATTTAGTCTGTGTTGACACTGATTTTTCTGCTGAAACATTACTAGAATCTTGCTTTTGATCGTAATTGTTAAGTCTGTAATTGAGACTGAGGGTAGGAGAACAAAATTTTCATCTGGTTATTGCTAGTGCTGTAAATGCACATCAGCAGAGATAATGTCCAGTTTTCACCCTGTTTTCTGTGCCCTTTATTTCTCTTTCCTTTTTATTTCCTACTCCAAATGAAGTGTAACCATTGCCATAAGTCACTTTCATTCTCCTCATTTTCAAAAAGGTATATATAGATGAGTTAAGGGTTCAGGTGGCAATATTATGACCAGGATCTCATTCTCTTCTCCCTTGGTTCTGGGTTTGCACACTTTTCTTCCCTCAATTCCTTGTTTCAGATAAGGTGTGAACTTCATCTTTCAGTCCAGCATGAGCCACACAGCGCTTCAGGTTCAGGTGCGCTCGTTCAATATTGCTGAGCTCAACAAGCTGAGCTCGGAGGCTCCCAGGCAGGATGAAGGGGAACTTGCCAACAAAGCCAGAAGGACCCACTTGTAATTGTGCCGTATGTTATGGAAAGTTTACATTTGGAGCAAAACATTTTCAACACACAGAGCCAGCACTTTTTAGTGAAAGTTAAATCAAAACAGTAGAGCTGGCATAAGGATAGACTTGATTGTTGTAATTCATCAGTTTTTCCTGTCCTTCTGCACACTTGTGTAATTAAGGAATAATTTCCCATATGGTCACAAAGTAACTTTAATGTACTATTCTAAGATTCATGGTCTTGCCTTTTACTGAAATATACAGCTAAATCCACATATTTCAGTTACTGGGGACTCAAGGCCCTGAGCTACAGATGCTCCAGCTTTCATGGTATAAGATATGATTGATCTCAAATCCTGCCCTGCAGAGGTGACAGAATACACACACACAGAATCATCAGCTGCCTCCATTGCCTGTGCAAAGCCACCTTTGCTGGCAGCTTCAGTAAATGTGCCAGTCTGGGAGCTGCAGAAGCTAAGAAGACATCTCTACGTGCCCTGCTCTTGCAGCAAGTTCAAAAACTCCCACCAGAGTAGGGCAAAGGACTGGTGACTACAATAATTTACCATAGCACCAGAACAAAGTTCTGACATGTTAATGTCCTCCCTCCCTTCAGATGGGCTGGATTCCATGTGAAGGTCAGGGGCCTGATATGTCCCTCGGGACTCTGGAGAGTGTAATCCTCTCTTTGGGTAATGTTGGGGTTGAAAAATAAACAAATTATAAAAGCTACCCCGTCAGCTTTATGCAGATTTTATTCTGATATTTTTGCATCTCAGCTTTCCATATATGTGGAAACTAAATAACTAATAAAGATATCCCTCTCCCATCTTTTGGGATTATAATGAGAGAAAAAATTTAAATCTATTCATGTTATGAAATTAAATATAAAATATTTAATTTCATAACATGAATAGACTTTGAATAATAAGTCCTAAATACCATATGAAGACACATTCATTACTAAAATATGGCTAGGTTGTTAGAGTTTCAACCTTGGTGTTCAGGCTTTTAATAACCTTGGAAGGATGTCTGAAAAATTACCAGGAAAACCAAATCTATTTTAACAGGTCAAACTTGCTGACCAGGATGCCAAATCCAACTGAAAAAATATTTAGAACTCACTAAATTAGCAGCAATTTTCTGCCAGTTTTGTCTCCATGTGTAGATTCAATGAGCTTTAGCACATGATGTTAACTTAAGAGAATTTATTAAATTACCTTCACTTTTCAGAGTCAATCCTATTCACAATCCCTATTCTGTCAAGTTTACCTTTGAAAATAGTTTCACTATGCATTTTATATTGGTTACCATGGAAGGCATTTCTCAGTGTTAAGCTGATGGATGATGAAGGCATCTTGTACGTGTCAAATCTATAATAACAAATTAAAACAGTGCTAAGAATCAAATCCACAGAACATGTGGTCTATAATATAGTGCTTTATATTTGTAAACTCTTCGCTCAGATGAACTAATTTTAATGCAATATGAAAGATCAGAAATAAGGGACAAATTTGCCTCTGCAGAAACAGGACAGTGTACTAATAGATGTACTAATAGGCCTATGGCAGTGGTCAGGCCTTCAAGAGCATTTCCTCTCCTTTTTCATGGCAAAATTTAATCTGTCCATGAAGTAGCTAGAGGCTTTTCCAAAATATCTGAAAATACTTTTTTTCTCAGAATATCTTTAGACATCCTTATCTGTATTTTTTTGGTGATTTTTGGTGGTCCTTTGAGAAAACGTTTCCCTAGTGTGTTAAATGGAATTCTGCGGGGTTTTTTTTTCTATCTGCTCATCTTGCTATTCACATGTGTATCTGGTGACTTGCTCCACAGTGGTTGTCTCTCTGGCCAGAAGAGCATAAGGGTAGTTTTATCCCAGTTTTACTGGGGCTCCAGGCACCCTTGAGCACAGAACAACTTGACACCTGCTCCAAACTGGACTGGGTCCAAACAGCCTTTCCACAAGCCAAAGGCCACCTTAGTGCCTCAGCACACTGTGGGCATCACAGGACAAGATTTCTGGTTTTGTTCCACCTGTTTCTGGGGCAGCTAGGAAAGAAAACTTTCTGGGTGCTTGGAGACATTTATAAAGAGTAAGAGGTAGGCTGTGAGGTGTTGTCATGGCCATTGACAGGAGTGAGTTCTTTATGTGGTATCATTTTTCAGCTTTTGTCTTGGTATAATCCTGGTCATCAGTCTACCACGAACACTCAAAGTGCTGTTTTCCCATCTTTCTTTTACCTGATCTAGTTGTCCTTCTCTAAAAGTGCCATTGTCAGAAACCATTACCTGCAAAATTATTATATGAAAACGTCACCAATCATTGTTTCATGAAGATGATCCAGTCTTTAAATCTTAATTGAGAAATAAATCATTGCAAAGTTTAGCAATCTCCTTGTAAAGTATACTCAGTGATGGGAAAAATGGGATAAGTTTTCATCTCTTTTCTCAGGTATTTCATCAAGAGAATGTAAAAAGAGTAATAAAGCAAGGAAGGCATGAAATAGCCTGAAACTAATGAGAAACACTTGGTTATGATTCACCTCTGCTACAACATTAGAAATGAGAAAAAAATTTAGCCCCTATATCATTGTCTGCATGCAAAAGGCCAGCTGCCAGATAAAGACCTTTTCTCTTCAAATTTTCCCTCAAGAATATGTAGCAGTGTTAGAAGCTGGAAACTATTTGTTTCCACCAAATATTAATTAAATCTTGGCAAAATCAGAAATAGATTTAGAGGTCATTTACTTATAAAACTTCCTGAGGAAGAACCCACAGTGGGATATCTGCACACAACAGATACCTTCTTGTTTTCACCCTTTCTCACTACTGTCACTTGTGTAAAATGTTGACGATGTCATTATGCTGCCACTTTAAACTTGAAAAAGTCAGAAAGAAATACAGTGTCTCCTTCACACTGAATACTGAATAAGTAAACACAAAAAAACCAGCAGGAGTTAAAAAGCTATCATCAACAAATGCAGTGAGAATGTTTCATAAAAATCTAATGTCTTTCTTACACTTAGGTGTGGTAATAATTTTATTAATGCAAGATAAAGCTTTTCACATCAAAGCAGGCAAGTATGGATAGCAAATTAATCTGTATTCAGGAAGGAGCCAATTCTCTTACACTACAGTGACTACAAATTTGTATACTTTAACTGCACTAATGTCAAAGACTCATTGACTCCAATCTTACTGATTTTTCCACTCTCTTCAAGAATACAGAAATATTTGCCTTGTACTTTTGCCACCTGATTGAAAGTATTATATCTTCAAAAGTATTATTTCTGCAGAGATACATAATGCAAAAATACTGGAGAAGAAAGGAGTTAGGTCTAATATCTACCCATACTTTCTCATGAAATGATTTTTACTACAAAGGGTGTTAGTGGCAGATTTGGAAAACTCTAAGCTCCACTTAAAATACAGGAAAAGGCATACAATAGATCTGACATGTAGAAATTCCCAAATTTTAGTCCTGATATCTGCATTTACTCCTGCTCATCAAGTTGTTGACATCCCAGGTTGCCTAATTAATCGAAATTTCTTGGCATCCACACATCCAGCAGACTGTCCTAACTACCCTCACTGCAGATGTGAGCACCTGGCACTCCATCTTCACGGTGTGAAGTGTCTTGTCACAAGCCACAAGTTAGGATGACACTCTCTCCTGTATGACCTAACCAGAAGACAGCATCATGATTACAAAAATACAAAATTTTGAAGCAATTTAGATTTTGCAATCAAGTATAGTCAAGCTCATTACAAGCATAGGGGAAATAAAAGCTTTTAGTTGCATTTTCTCCATTCCACCATCCACTCCCTGCTGTCCTGCCCTGGCTGGCAAGGCCAGCATGTCCACTGTTTTCAGGAAGTTGCACTCCAGAACATCAAGGTCCTTCCCTTTTTTATTACTGTATTGTGTCCAGCTGAGATGGAATTCATTTTCCCCACAGCAGCCCTCACAACGCTGTGCTTTGCATTGGTAGCTAGAGACACACTGATAACACAATACTTATCAAGGCTGTCTCCCCAACATTCCTCTCTCACCAGTAGGCTGGATATGAGCAAGCTCTTGTGAGGGAACACAGTCAGGACAGCTGACTCAGAGTGACCAAAGGGATATCCCGCACCATTCAACATCTGCTCAGCAATAAAACCTAAGAGAAAGGTGTGGGTGTAGGCAGTTTTTTGTTATGACATTTTTGTTCTGGAGCAATTGCTACATTTGCTGAAGTCCTGCTTCCCAGGAGGTGCCTGGATATCACCTGAGAACAAATCTGTTGTTTGTAGACACTGGTATTGTATACACTGGTGTCACAGGGCGCAGAATCCATCTGCATCTTGAGTCAAAGTCACGAACAGAAGCAAGGTCCAAGGACCTGAACAGGAGATTCCATTTTTGGGAATAAAATGCAAGGATGGATGCCATCATGTGCCTATGGCTGTAGTCAGCAACACAGCAACTATGTCTGCCCAGATATCCTGGAAGAGATCATAGACTGACCGGAAAGTAGAAATACCTATCCAGCCTTGACAGTGCAAACACAAATGAGGAAAGAAGAAGAATGACAGCAACAAGTTTTCTGACAGCTTTTACTCCCATCTATTGATCTGTACACTGCAGAATTAAAAGCCTTTTTGACTTTCTGTGACCCAGATGCATAGAATAATTTACTAAAACCTATGCAAAACTGAAAAATTAGTATCCTTAAATGGGCTGCACTGCTAATTGAGCTTTGTTGCTAAATTATTAACTTCAGTTTTATTTCACAAGTCAGATTAGGCTTTAATTTTTTAGAAATTTCAGAAGGATGAGTGGCAGAAAAAGAAGTGAGTACAGTGTGCCATTCCAAATTACTTATTACTTACAAGTCAAATTCTAGAAAATTTTTGTTAGAAAAAAGGTAGTATATCTCAGAAGCACACTCTCTTTTTTTGACAGTCTGCAAGATTTCTCTCCACAATCATTAAGAAAATACCAATATCCTTCATAGTGTACAGTACAATTAGTAGGATTGACATCTAGTCCTTTAAGTGCAAATATTATGCAGAGAACTCTGAAGCACTTCATACTGAGGTAGTGCAATTTGCCGCAGAAATTTGTTCATAAATTCCTATATTTCATGGAATTTAAAAGGCAAATTTCCACTGTGTGAGGTGACTTATTTTAATCAGCTTGGTCATCATATTCTCTTCCAGATAAAGTGTATTACTGAAATAAGCTGTCATTGAAATGTACTTATTGTGCCATTATATTGACATTATT
Source organism: Hylia prasina (assembly GCA_013397195.1). NCBI lineage: Eukaryota > Metazoa > Chordata > Aves > Passeriformes > Sylviidae > Hylia > Hylia prasina. Next base: position 517,219 of record VYXD01001710.1, on the reverse strand, counting down.
TTAACATAATCTGAGCCTGTCCTCGATACAATGGCAGATTCCTGAAAGACAAAAAGAAGAGAAATACCAGGAAAATCTTGAACTGCCATTAAAGAATCTCACAGCTACATACTTCAGTTTACCTTTCTCTTTTTGTTTTTCTGTAGGTTGTGACCTCATCCCAGTCCAGTATCTCAGATGGGGCGATCCCGAACCAATTGCAGCCGTTGTTTTTGCATGCCTGGGTCTGCTGGCCACGCTGTTTGTTACAATCGTATTCATAATGTACCGTGATACCCCAGTGGTCAAATCATCCAGCCGAGAACTTTGCTACATCATTCTGGCCGGCATCTGCTTGGGTTACTTGTGCACTTTCTGCCTGATTGCAAAACCTCAACAGATTTACTGTTACCTTCAGCGAATTGGCATCGGCCTCTCGCCGGCTATGAGCTATTCTGCTCTAGTAACCAAAACCAACCGCATCGCAAGAATCCTGGCTGGAAGCAAGAAGAAAATTTGTACAAAGAAACCCAGGTTCATGAGTGCCTGCGCCCAGCTGGTTATTGCATTTATCTTGATATGTATACAATTAGGCATCATAGTTGCCCTCTTTATAATGGAGCCACCAGATATAATGCATGATTACCCAAGCATCCGAGAGGTCTACCTGATTTGTAACACCACAAACTTGGGTGTTGTGACGCCCCTTGGATATAATGGGTTACTAATTTTGAGCTGCACCTTTTATGCATTTAAGACAAGAAATGTTCCAGCTAATTTCAACGAAGCAAAATATATTGCCTTCACCATGTATACCACCTGCATCATTTGGCTGGCTTTTGTGCCAATATATTTTGGAAGCAACTACAAGATAATCACCATGTGTTTCTCAGTGAGCCTGAGTGCCACAGTGGCCCTTGGCTGTATGTTTGTGCCCAAGGTCTACATCATCCTCGCCAAGCCAGAGAGGAACGTGCGCAGTGCGTTCACCACATCGACAGTAGTCCGCATGCACGTAGGGGATGGAAAGTCATCGTCGGCCGCCAGCCGCTCCAGCAGCCTGGTCAACCTGTGGAAAAGGAGGGGATCATCTGGTGAAACACTTAGGTAAAGTTTTCTAATGTGGGAGTGTGGGGAGGCAATTGTGTTCTTCTGAGAGTTACTAATGGTGGAAAGACAAAGTGTGCTAACTTCTTTTGCCTCTGCACTGGGAGTGGAGTGAGTCCTCTGTCCCACACCTGCAACTTTTGGGTTTGATTTAGTCAAAATGCTGTGCAAAAACAGGGGACAAAGCAATGGGAAAATAAAGTTGGAAGTAGTGGCTGTGACAACTGTACATGAATATAGAGAGAAAAACAAGATTGTAGGAGCAGAAAAACCTAAGAGAACAAGAAATACAACTCATTGCCATGTCCTGAATGCACCCATTTACAATCTCTTTCCGTTAAATGAACTTCACAATGTCCGTATGTTGCCTCTAGTGACAGCAGTAAGACAACAGGGTTGCTGCTAGAGCTCCACGATCGAGTTGGAGTGTTAAACACAAGAGTCATCGTGAGCAGCCACTCTAAGGCATCTGAGGATTTGTTCTGTATGACTCCTCTGTTACACCTTTTATCTCCTGTTCCCTTGATTTTCTTTTCTTATACTCTCTTCCTAATTTCTTTCTTTTTGTCCTCACCTATCTTCTCTTCTTTGCCTTTTTCTGTAAACATCCTCCTAACTCTGACAAATTCAGCTGCGCACAGGCTCTGCTCTGGCTACCCTTCCTGCCACTGAGCAGATAGTCCCTTATGTTTCTTTGTTTCTTCCTAAGGCATTATTTGAATTCAGCAATCATGAAGACAACTTGTATGTTCAATGTATTAAAATTACCTCAAGTGAACACTAAAGATAAAGGAGAGCTCTGGAGTGGAAACTCCCTGCTCCATAGACAGAACCTGTAGGCGTGCACCTTGCCCAGTGGTTGGTTTTCATCCTTTGATCCTTTCACTTTTAGTATAGGTGTTGTCAGGATAATTTAGGTTATTTAACTGCTAGCATAAACCAAAGTTCTGTCAATATGAAACTGCAAAGAAGCAATTTTTTCATTCCTCAGCTATGTATGTCTAGGCTGGAAGAGACATGTAGCTAGATGTTTCCCCTCACTGAAACACGCATGGATTTTAGGATTGATAATATGAATATTTCCAGACATGTCATTGTTCACAACTGCAGTTGGCATGGAACAAGGACAATTTGTACTTCCATTTATGTGTGAACCACAATTTAGACCTGTGGGAGGACTTTATTAGTAATACCTGCAGGGTATGTTATGCCAAAGTGATTTTTTTTTGTCACATTACTAATGATTCTCTTTCAGAGGCTTTGAAGTGGTACAAAAATGGCCAGTTTATTACAAGATATTTTATACTTATGATCAGTTCATTTTGGGGTTTTTTTTTTCCAGTTCCTTTCCAGGTGCAGAGTAGGATGATATTTTCAAATGATAAATCATTTTTCAGATTAAGTGATTGTTACCTGAAATATCTTTTTCTGCAACTTCTGTCTCTATGTATAAATGACTGGAGGTATTTCAATTAGAAGCCCTATAGCAACTTTCAGGACTGTTAAAAGAGTCATTCTTCAAAATATGTCTTCACTATAAGGCATTTTTCTTTGAGATCATTATTAATTTCCGTCACATTTGCTTCAGAATTCATTTACCACCTTGCAACCCTTCTACTCAACAAGATGAAGTTATAGATGACAGAAAGATCTCGGGATTGAAAAGGAATTTTTTGTCATCGGTTTAGGTCTGGTTTGGAAAGACACTACTCTAAAATCTTTGTTTTGTTCTGAAAAGAAAAAAGCATACCCCATTATTAAATATTCTAAATGACAAGATGCATTTTCTTCCTCTTGAGGACTCATTTTTCATTTCTTTATATCCCTCAGTGTGTAGATAATATCTGCAGTAGGGAGATATTAGCAAAATATAATAGATCATCATCAACAAAGACTTCTTTTTCAATAGCTCTGTCTTGGGAATTACTTCAATCCAAAAGAGCTTTGAGGGTGCCCATTACGTGCGTGTAGACCTGAAAATGGCAGCAGAAAACTGATAAATTGACACATTTGCCTGGATACAAAGAACCTGAACTTTGCATTTGAAACTTGGAGAAAAACTTATATGTCATCAGCAGTGTTCATCAATGCACAACACCGTAACAAAGAAGATCCTCCTGATATATGTGTCTGAATCCCCAGACCATTAAACTCTGATGGTGCCACTGAGTTTAGTAGTGCCTGAAGGGTCTAAGCATCCAAGAGCAAAATGATTCCATTGATCCTGGGATATTCACTCTAATCAATACCAATTTGATTACATGAGAGTCCTAAAAGGTGATAAGTACATTTAAAATGGTGCTCAGGACTTCACTTAGGTCTGGTATAATCTCCAAGAAAGAACAAAAAACAGTGTCAGTGTTCAATTCCATTTCATGTAGAAAATGAGCAAACAGAGTTCCACCATTTTATTTGATAATCAAACATTTCTCTGAAAAAATCTGGTTACACAAAACAATAGATTTCAAGGTATTACTCAGTACAGTGCTCAAAAGATTGTTTGGATAGTTATTCAAGTAAACACCAAAGTATTCAGAATCAAAGGAAATATGCACTAGAACTTCATGGCATCATTTAAATAGCTCAGAGGGGTTTTATTTAAAAGAGGGTGAGTCACTGTTGAATTTTAAAGAAACATGCTATTTAAGTCACCAGCGCATAGAGGGGCCTCTATCATTAGCATTTTGCTTCTTGACACTAATTTATAGCACAGTGTAGTATTGCATCAAATCATTGTCAAACAGATAATGCCAACGCGCCATTCAGAGCTTTCACATCAGCCACAAAATGACAGATAACAAGACTGCTTTTGCCTAAATAAAGCAATGCATCTGTTACAGTCCTAAATGACTTTTAGCATGGGATGTTTTTCAATTAAGAAAACTCAGGCAAGCTGTGGTTGTGTGTTAGAATGAATTGTCACATACTGAAATATGTAGAAGGAGAGAGTATAACTATTCATTACCCAGTGATATGAAAACCATTTCATGTAGGCTATTGTGATTCAGCAGGACTCACCAAAAGATATTCTGCCCTCATTTAAAGTAGGGCTAATGAACCTGACATTATCAGAAGTGACTTCACAAAGGAGAGTACTACACAGCTGGAGTCAAAGCCATATAACTGGTGTAGAGAGGCATCTGGAACTTCTGATACCAGTCATCTTACCTGTTAGTTTCATAGAGACTAGGAAGGACATAAATACATGGAGTAAATCTTACCTTGAGATACCAGGAATTATTATCACATATGCTACACACCCTTTTATCAAGAGTAGAAAATACAAGGCTAATTTATCCTCTCCTCACTCTCAAATAACTTGCTATCCCATCTAAGATAAAGGCTGTGTATTTCTGCTGCAAGAGCTGCTAATATGATATTTCTATTATGGTATTTCTGGTCAGGACTGCACACAAAAGGGTCTCAGTTATGTTACCCTGACCTGTAGAATAGTGCCGAGGTTCAAAAGCTCCTATTAGCTTTCTAATATTGCCCTGGATTTCACGCAAAAAAATAACCATTGGTTGTTTATATCTTCTGGAAGGTGTCTTTAAATGGGCCAAAACGCACATGCTCCATTTTCCCAGCTTCACACTCATCTCCCCACAACTACCTGAAGAACACTGAGATTTCTTGCCTTTAAAGCAAGTAATAAACTCTTCTTAGCAACTAGGAAAGTATTTTAAACCTCCCTAAATACTCTATTTCACACATACATATGCTATATAAGTCTTTATAATCCTACCAGTATTTTTCTCAAAGGAGAGAAGCCTATAGATACCCAGTACTTGCCAAAAGTACCCTCCTGAAACAAAACAAGACAGATTACCATCTTCCTAAATGAGTAACTAAGCCAGAAGATTGAGCAGAACTTTCAATCTGCAACCCAAGCAGGTAGCTATGATCACTCTAAAGGAAAGAATCATCACCAGCAAAGGCAGATAATGTCAGGTGTATTCAAGATGCACTGACTGTGTTTTGTGCCTAATTACTCCATACAGCTGTGAACAGCACAATACTAGATAACAGAAGAACAATGCACATAAATTTCTGCACCTTATCATAGACACCTCTCTCACAAATCTTTTTGAGTCTAAAGCTTAATAACTTGGTGTGGCAGTGATACTTTATTCTACTTGGATTTACTATGTGATGAAGTATTTTCTAAATATTTAAACATAAGCTATGGCTCTCAAACTAAACAGATTACTCACCTGTTTTTTAATGTATTGTCTTGTCCACATAGGAAGTTTGTCCTGCACTGTATGATTACAGAACTGAGCATTGCTCTGTATGCATCTGCAGAAGTGATGGTACTGACAGCTTTCATGCAGGACTGGGGATCCTTTGTCCTAGTGAGCCAAACTCACCTTTAGGGGAACGAGAAAATTTTTATTATATAAATCACTATTATTTTCCTTTATCTTACTAAACTTAAACAAAGCTGCTCACACATCCACCTCAGAATCAGGTTTCTCCCTCTCAAGCACTACACTGGTACATCAGAAAAAGCCATCAGGTGCACATACTGTTAATTGCCATTCTATTTCTCCTGTGAAGAAAACATGGTAAAACAAGGCAGATTTTTTTCCACTGAATTGGATTCAGTCCTGGACCAGTGTCTATAGTTAGTGTATAATTAGACATCAGGCAGTCCCAAACTGTGCCATAATGAAATATTTTGGAAACAAGTGTCTACCGGTTTCCACTGTCACACAGTGCATTCACACTACATGCTTTGTTCCTGCAAAGAACAGCTGGTTTTCTCCCTCCTCTATTCTCTTTTCCTGCTTATGATTGACTATTTTGTTACAATTCAAGCAGGAGCTATTTTGAACCAGAAAATAAGAAAATAGGCTTGGATCAGTCTAGAAGCTGACATTCAGGGTTAGAAATATTCCAGTCTAAGTATTATATCATGCATCTGAACACCATATTTCAGCATCAAAATCTTGGGATAAGTTTTTTCAGAAGCCTGAATTGATGTTTCTCAAAAAGTCCACTTTTTTCCCACAGGAAATTTTTAAAACAGTACTTCTAATGTTGAATATTATTGAAATCCTTATAAAGTACTGAAAAAGACCAAGTTATTCAAAAATACAAAAACAACTTCAAGGTTTCACTACTGCTATGTTGTATTATTAAGAAAGTCCTGGGAAGACCTTGATTTTCCAGACAAACCAGAATCCCCATCCGAATAAACTTTTGCCACAAACCATGCCAAGGTCCATGTTACACACACCATGCCAAGGTCCCCAATGCAATCCATGCAATTCCCATTGTCCATATATCAATTTTTCACTGGCTGAAAGCCACATACATGAATAAGCAGATAGATTTGAAGTCATGGGCATCAAGCTGTGATCAATATTTTTTAGATTGTGCGTGTGCATTATCAGCATGAGGATTTCAAACGTAAATGGGAAAGATTCAAATTCCCTATGCCTCAGCACTTGCCTGAGATGAAACAGGCCTGTTATTTGACACAGAGCTTTTAGTCCTGGAAAGAAGATGGAATACAAGAAAAACTGAGAGATTTTTGTGGAAAGTTGAAGCTGGTTCTCATCCTTCATGTGCAGACCCATTGAGAGAGATACTGATCCTGAGTTTCTGCCACAGCATATCCTATTGAGACACATTTTTATAGTGCAAGTGCTAGTTTTATCTTCATATATATACAGCTTGAACAATTTCTCTGACATATTTTGAACCATGATAAAAGAAAACTACACCTCACTTCCAAAGTAATTTTTAAAAACTTTTTACTTACCAGACTTCTCCAGGACACAGCTTATAGGTTCATAACCAAAGGGCTGAGACACTCCTGGTGATCTGTCTGGTCATACAGTACACTAAGACTAACACTCCCTCAGGTCCATTGCCTGGCAAAACAAGGCAAAACACATCTTTACTAAACTCTAGACTAACAATCACAGATTTGATAAAAGTCACTGGTTCTGCAACTTCTGTAGGTAGTTCAACTGATTTAAACATGGAAAACATGAAACTGATTACCGAAGAAGTTGTAACCCCACAAGACTGAGCTCAAGACTACTGTTGTATGGAGTAATATCAGCAGCTTGTGATGTATGACAGCAGGGATTGCTTTCCTACTGGAGCTTGGTGGAGCCATTCTGTCTTGTACAAAACAAACACTGACTGGGGAAAAAAAAAAAGAAAAAAAAAAAAGGAAAAAAAAAGAAAAAAAAATAGGAAAGATTGGGGGGAAAAAGAGTTATTTTCTAGCCTGGTGAAAAGTAAAATGATTTTTAGCGTCAGTCAGTGGCACCTGTCTTAGACCCCATCAGGCTGTTACAATAGCTTTACAGTAAGAGATCTTTCCAATTCCAGCTTTATTTTACCATTAAAAAAGAAAAAAAAAAAAAGTGGGGACATTATTTGAAATCCTGAACTTTTATAGACTAAAGAAATAATTTAGAGGTGATTTTTAGAGTCTAATCAGCTCTTGTGTATACAGAGAATTAATTGGGAGATTATCAAAGAATGTGAACTGGGAGAACTACTGCTTAAGAAGTTACATTCTAGAAATGAGTGGCACCATCTTTGAACTGTAACAGTGACCAGCTTTTAGCCATTGCTCACCTCAATGCAATAAATCCTTGTGGAAACTGAAAAGAGGAAAAGCTGCACAAAACAGGACCACGTATTACCACGGGACAAAAGATGTCGCAGAAAAATCATTGCATAACAACCAAATCAATCAAAAAATAAGTTAATTTCTCCAGATGCTCTTTAATTGACTACAAATTACACAAAAGTGGTTAGATGCCTCTGTATTATGAGTTGATGGTAAAAATGTAATTAGAACAGATTACAATTTACATGAGGTGAAGGTTTGGCCCAACGGGTATTGTTCTTATTTTAAAAAAGAAAATCTAGGCATAGTGATACAAGATATTATTTGTTTGCTTCATAGCCTTGCTAAAATTGAATTTTGATACATGCAGAATAAAAAAAAAATTACTCTTCAGAGAAAGTCATTATCCTTTTGACGGATTAGTCTGCATTTATTAATGAATCAGCTCCCAAATAGATCATTTGGAGCTATTTTAATCTAATATGCTACAAAAATTTAGATTGAGAGATTACTGAATTATTTGATTCCTTCACTTTTCCCTTAATAATTTAGTCTCAGTGTCTTTTTGGACAAGCTTGATACTGTGATTAATTAAACTTCAAATACTCTGAAATGACTGAAGAATATTTTATGAAACTCAGCGAAAGGTATTACTGAAAGCTTTTGATAAATTGCTGCTAAAACATTCCATCTGTATAATGAATTTTTACTCTTGAATGACCTTATTACAGGGGTTTTTTGTACAGTGCTAGTGTTGTTGTTTTGAATTTTCCCCTCAAATTTAATTAAAATATTGATTGTTTAATTGATTGATTGATATAATTTTTTGGCTGCATTAACTGACCACATGTCTTCAAGCCTAATATTTGGCATTATTTATATTATTAAGACACTGTTACCATCATTTTGAATAAATATCATAGCTGAAGACTCCAAATTAAATATATTGTGAACAGTTCCCTGCCTACTGTTACCCACATATGCTTTAGGTTGAAAAATGAAGTCTTGCTACTGTACTGCAAAAAAGAAAAGGAAGGCATGGTGAAGATGGGACACAACAGTTCTATATTTATTTAGGGAAAAATAATTTCTATTTTTTTAATAGTAGTGTTTATCCCTTTCACATTTATTTTTTTTCGTCTTTAAGCCTGTCTCCCAAAATTCTGATGACAAATAAATGCCACCATATACTGTATCACGACTGTCCTTATCACACCTGCTGGAGAGCACCTAGAGAAGCCATGCAGATGGTCTCATGTTCATTAGCATGCACGACGTAGGTTCTGTCTACCAGAACTTCTGCTTCTTTCTACAGCAAACTTTGATAAAAACTGACATTGTCATTGATTTGATGCACTGTCATTAATCTGATAAACAGAAGACTAGGACATGCACCCTCCTCCTTCCAAGGTCCACCAAGTCATGAAGCAGGCAGCCGTTGTGGGAACACCTGTATGAATTATAATGAATGGTATTTGTATTTGTATCCGGAATGTTGATGTGGACTGATGGAAGACATGGCATTTGTTCTGGCTGAGAGCTGTGTTTGGTGACAGATACCTTCTCATGACTATAACTGAAATTTAAGGCAGATGTCTGCTAAAATATATAAACATTATATATGTTTATAATATATAACTATTTTAATCTGCTATAGTTCTGACTATAGCATTATATATTGAATGCTTGTATAGGTAAGACTCTAGTATATGAAAATCCTGTACAATGGTTTGTCCAACATTTCAGGAAAAACCTTTCTTGAACAAGGGAATTAAAGAGACTGGTAATATTTTGCTATCACTCTAATCTTTCCTTGATCCAGGATAATGGTTTGTACATCATTCCAACAAAAATGTCATTTTAATTCACCAGCTGCAATTACATATGATTGCTTAATAAGAATAAATTCTAAAAAATGCAAAATATTATGCTGCACTTGAAAAGAAATAAATTGTAAGTTTGGCTCTAAAGCAGTTTTACTTGCTTATTAGCAAGTGAGGTTTATATGTTAATTTTTATAAAAATGAAAAAAGTGGCATGCTTAATAATATGCTATTTATTTTAGCCATTATATTAATGGGGACATTTCACACAATAAATAGAGATCCTTTCAAAATATTCAGCGCAATATGCCACAATTTCAAGGTAGCATGACCAATCCCACAGAATCAATTTTCAAGAATACAGTATGTTTGTAGTTCAAAGCAGCCTCTACAGTAAAAACACTAAATATTTTTCATATTCCATTCTTTATCATTTATGCAGAAATCTTTAAATATATATTGTCTTACCTAATCTAAAGGCTAGTTTTAATTCTTCTGCTATGAAATGTAAGTTCTTCATCATTTCTTAATATCAAGGCCAAGGAATATGGCAGGTGAAATATGCTGTGTATGTAAGTTAACAGTGTCAAGCACACATTGGGTGCCCAATATTAATAACATTTCTCTATGGCAGTATGAGATTGTACTTGAAATAGGAATTGATGACAGCTCTCCATCTTCAACACAATAAATTAGCTTTGATTTGCATTTTAAAAACCTAAAGATACCCTGAGATATCTTCAGTTAGCTAAACTTTTCTACTGAAAAAGAGAAAAAACCCTTTACGTTGAAGAGCAAAAACCAAGTTATAACCGCTCACTTTTTTTTTCAGAGAACAGATTGTTTGAAAAACTTTTTGCTATTGCAAGCTCTTGTCTTTTAAGAAATCTCCCAAAATGTGTAGTGTGAACATTTTAACAGAACCTGTGAATTACCATCCACATTCTATTCATAGATTATTTTTCAAGGACTCAACAATGTCTTTGACCAAACTATTCACAAGTACAGGCTACAGCACAACTCCTAGGTCTGGCCTGCCAACATCCACCAGATATGTACAGCCATATGAAATGCACTGCTGATCAAGGCGTCTAACACCTTCTGCATGGAAACTGGGAAAAAAGAGGCACAAGGGACCATGAACAAAGATGTGTCTCACCCTAATGTGAAGTCAAGACCACCACCTGGATCTGTTGTGAAGGCGTAGTCTAAAAAGCCCAAATCTAGAGACTTGTCAGCACAGGGGAAAAAAAAAAATAGGTAGGGATCTACATCTACTCATACATAAATGTTGATTTCTACAGATTTTAGTGAATCACTACTGATCTCATTCAGGATGATGATGCCCATATTCCCCCTTTGTTTCCCATAGTATCCATTAATATTGGTCTACAAGAGGAGTTTTGTTGGAAGGTAAAGGTCAGAGGAAGACCTAGAAGTCCTTCAAACCTGAAGTCTCACTGGTGTTTCCTACCATGTATCACATGCACATTGACGTCCCTAAAACCAAGGCAGCACAGTCATGGTTTCTCAGCCCAGGAGTGTCTTTCTCTCTAGTGAGGCTCTCTGGCGAGAGCAGAGCACTGCTGTGTAAGATAGAGTGATGTGACCAAGCATTTGGTAAATGGATAAGCTCTGCAGTGACTGAATTACTGGGAATTACTTCCCAAATTTCCTGTCACTGATCAACACTTATAAAACATATTAGTATTTATCATTAAACATTTTCCTTAAGATAATTTGCCCCTGTGCAAAAAAAAAAAAAAAAAAAAACAAAACAACAAAAAAACCCCACAGATCACAATTCCGCACTGAAAGATGTGAGAAAAACACTTAAAGATGACCCAAAATATTTTAAATCTTTTAACAGAATATATATGTGTTTAACAGAATATATATATATGTGCCTTTCTGCACAGAATCAAAGTCTTCTCTCTCTTTTCTAACCAATATATAGTCCTGGAATTGGAGAAAAGGAGAAAATAAAATTGCTCTTACAAATACTGCTCACACTAGTGTTTTATGCCTCTTCCAAAATGCCCAATTACTTTCCACGTTAGTATTTCTTATGTCAACTGCAAAGAAATGCTTGAGGGTTTTCCCTCTCAACACATTGTCTCTTTTAAATCAATCCTTGGGTTTAACAACCCGGAAGAGGACATTTTTCTAATGCAAGATGTTCTGAACTAAAATAATTTCCTGCTCTGAGGGCTGAAAACATTTTATGCAGAACCTTTGATGTGCCTTTCCAGAATAGTCACTCGAAGAATTTTGCAGCTTCCTTTCAACAGCTAGATGTACTTTCCACACCAGCAGGACTGATTAGAGTTTGGTCACTGTTGTGACAGTTACATGGACATTTAGCACTGAATGAATGGCAGCAGTTACTATGGCTCAAGACTTTGAGGTGTTATGAGACAATCTGTTGTTTCTGATGGTGCAATTTGCTCTTGAGTGGATGGATAAACTTGAGAGATTCATAGCAGTGTCTCTGCTGATTTTCATGGTAGTGAAATTTATGCTGACGTGAAATGGACAGTGGTGGGGGTTTATTTATCTGGGTCACATCCATCCTAACCTGGAGTTCTTCAGGATGGGGTTACCAAGGACATTTACCTCTTGTTTCCTTTTGTTGGCTACTTTTAGAATCCTGCTTATTTGCAAGCATTTAGTATCTCTCAGTGTTCCTAGTTTTGATTTTTTTCCCTCTGCCTTTCTAGACAAAATATCTCTTTTGGTTATTTAGTCTAAACATAACTGTGTTTTCATCCTGGTCCTCCTAAATTCTACTTTCTTTGATATCTAACACTTTCACTGCAAGTTTATTTCCTTTTCTTTCCTGTGAAGTTTCTATAAATTCTTTTCTCTCTCATCTTTTTCTCTGGCTATCCAAATTAATTTTGTACGATCCAGTTTGACTTCGTTTGTATTTTTCAGTAAATTTATCTGCTCTCTAAGCCCATCCACTTTTTTCTCTGCTCTAGGAATCAACTTCCATTTAGTGCATATGTGTCCTGAGCGAGTTTCGTGCCTATCTGGGAGCACTACATATACCACACTCCAGATTGTCTTAAAACCTTGGTAGCCAGTCTGCAAAATTGCTGTTGTTACTCCTTTCAGTAAGGTTATAATTTGTAAACCAAAGGACTTTGCACTTATGCACCTCATTTTGCTGCCTCTGGTTCACTCTCAGATTCACTAAGCTTCTTCATCAGTGATCTGTGCAGTGATTTATGCAAACCGCTGAATCTGAGGGTCTACTACAACTGCATCCAATATTTAGTTCACTTTCTCTGTACTCAAGTTCTTTCTCTTTTACAGGGTACTTCTCTTCAAGGTACTTTTGTTATCTAGATCAGATTAATGAACGAGCAACAAAAAAGTCGATTATTCTGTGATTTTAACAGTGTTAAATGCACAAGCTTCCCCAAAGAAGTGTGTTAAAAGCTCACAGTGCAGCTCATAGGATTTGGGGGTGGGATATCACAATCTCTTTGAGAGGACATGTGCAGATATTTTGCCCAGATTTTTCTTAAAGGACTTAAATAGGTGCTTCAACACCTAGCACAAGAATTTGCACGATTAGGGTGAAGTTCACTGCAGGGAGGAGAGACAGCATGAGACCTCTACATTATACACATGCCAACTGAATGTTCAGTGAGTAAACAATGACCAGGTCTTATCTTGTATCCCATCCATGAATTAATTAGATGATCAAGTGTTAAACTATTTATCCAAGTGATTTTCTTTTCATTGAAGTGCGAGCTCTTGTACATAAAATGTGCATGGTACTGCGCTGGGTTTGGGGTTGATCCCACTTGACTTTATGTCTAGATTTCAGCAAGTCATCTAGCTTTTATTTGTTGCCAGTGGAGAGAGGAAGTCCCATTCACAACATGAACTGTGAGCCCAAATTTTACCCAACCAATTCACTACACTGGTACTTGCTTTGGAAAGTGGAACAAGCCATGCATGTATTACAGAGGTGGAGGATCAGGGAAATAAGTTAGGATTGAGAACATGGCCACCAGCTGATTTCCCACTGATTCTTAATTTAAGTGTTGCTTCCCTTAAACTGTTTCTAACTGTTTTGGTCTAACTCCTAAAAATACTAAAATGTTAGCATGTTATTTATTCTGTAAAACTATTTGGCTCTTCCTATATAGAGATACAGATACAGATATATATAAAGAAAACAGTGAGCATCTGTCCTGCATAACCCTGTTTGCTTTAACACTGGTCTGGGGATTTATGCAGTTTTTCCATCAGTCCCACAGCTGCTTTGCACTCTTCTCTACCACTGCCACAGTAACATTCTTGTGCATGGCCCTTTGCACAGCAGCTGTCAAAGAAAGCTGAGCACACAATCACCTCTCTCTGTTTGCTCCTGTTGTTGTCGTGATTTATTAGGTACAAAGGCAGGAGACTGGCCCCCCCGAACAAGTCGGAAATAGAGTGTTTCACCCCAAAAGGGAGTATGGGGAATGGTGGGCGAGCTACAATGACCAGGTAAGCAAAGAGCAAGTGGCATTAGGTCAGTGTGATATGTCTGTGAACAGGAGGAGCAGCCCTGGATAATTCCAGGCTAGATCCTCTGTCTGTAATTCCCGTGTATCCCATAAAGTATGTTTAGGGGGAAGGGGAAAAAAAAACAACAAAAAAACCCCACGTTGCCACTGCTGTTTCTGTGTTACCCTGCACCATGTTCACTCCAGTGATCCGAACTACATGTCCTGTGTGATGTTGTTGTAATATGGTGTTTTGAGGTGGAGAAATCTTATACCTGACTCATTAAGCCAGTCATGCAGATTAAAAGAAGCAGCATTCAAACCTGGAGTGAGGGTAGGTCTGCTACATATTAGGGGTTACATTAAGTCTAACCAAAAGAAGTTTTTTAAAAGGGCAGAAAAAACTGATTGATGAAAACATATTCAATATGAAAATGCTGGTTCTTCTCAATCAAAATGTCATATGGAAAACTGCTGAGTTTTACTATAGCTTTAAGTAAAGGTTTTAAAGTAATTTTAATGCACTTTAAAGCACCTTTTTCATAACTTTCTCCATTTAATTTAGTTCATATACTTATTTTAAATTTTTATCATATTTTGCATGACACTAAGCACTAACATTATAATTTAATGAATATTGAATACTAAATTTTTTTTAGTGTTACTGGGATTAACTGCTTTAGTATGGCCATTTTGATGTTTTTCTATTGAAATATTTCAAACTACTTGGAGATTTCAGCAATTCTTCCCATTTTGAGTCCAGTCAGATTTCCAAAAGTTGAACTCTCTCACGGGACAGAAATTTCATTTCTCCATACTGTCCTTTCATAAATGAATAAGCACATACATGCCAAAGATGGTTATACATCTTTCATGAAACAATGCTCATAAGAAGCATTGTGTCATTGTGTTATGTTCTGCTAAGTGTAAGAACCATTTTGCCATTTATTAAAAGATCTACTCATTCCTTAACAAGCCCTGTAGGATATTTATAAATGTAACCTTAGAGCACAAGGTGACCAAATTATACCGTTACTTTTCCCAAGTGTTACATCCCTTGGGAAATTTTATCATTGCAGGAGGGTGTTCAGTGAGACATTTGCACAGTGCTGTTTCCCTTGGGTACAGAATTCACACACATACACAGGGCCATCAACACTCACACCACATAGCACACACCTGAGGGCTCCTGCAGTTAAAATACCATCAGAAACATTGATTGCTGAGTGTTGTACACAACGTATATTTTTTTGTCAACTGGAATAATTTCTTATCTATGTGTCATCTGGATTTTTTTTTTTTCCTACATTGCATTGCCTTCAGAAATATTTATTAAAAGCTCAATCAATATATAATGGAACTTTAAGGAGAGAAAAAGTACATGTAATTGTCCAACAACTGTATTTTGTTGTACAGTATTCAGCTCTGTTTTACCTGGCCATATATACACACTTGAAAAACTTCTTTTTTATATCTTCACAGTGAAGAATCTGTTTGCATTCCAGACTGTAATCGATCTGAGTCAAGTAGAGAGGAGAAAAAGGTTCCTGTTAAAGAGGATGCCCTAACAGTCAAAAAGACTGGAAACTGTGTCAGTCTAACAGTTCCACAGCAAGACTGTCAGCTGCAAGACCTACTCAAACAGTTAAGAACACTTGCTGCTTAACAGAGAGTGCAATTGCATTTGATGGCCGTGTTTTGTCGTCCCCAGCCACAATGTCCAGGCCAATGGTCCTTGTCCAATTTTGTCAGCTCAGCATTGAATAGCCTGGGAATTTCCCAGAGAAAACACAGACATTGCAGGACAGAAAGTAGGTACCATTCTCATGTCCCAGTAAGTATCAGACCAGTGCTAGAAGTCACTGAGATGGAGAGCATATGGAAAAAGACAATACAGGGGGCTGACCATTTGTTAATGATGAAAAAAACTCATCATCTCACAGCACAGAGGTGCCATGATATTGACAAAAACCCACTTGCAGTCTTTCAGTCTAAATAATGTCATGCAATTCATACTGGGCAGGGTTGTTCTGCTCATGTCCCCAAATCCCTCATGCAACATTTTATTTGTGTTCCAACCCTAGTGTGGACATTTTCCACATCAGGACCTAACAATCCTTTTATATTAGTATTTACAAATGGCTTTGGATCTTTCAAGATGAAAAATAACATAAAAATAGAAGTAGTGGATACATTATGTGATGTCTTGTAAAGCTGTTTCTAATTAGGGAAGTTATGACATCCTGCACCACCTGTGAGTATCATTCACATATATATGATAAACTCAACCATGGAATGAGATGTTTTATGAAGTTTCCATAAAGCAGGCATCACAGCATCATTTCTTTTGCATTTCTTGCATAATATATATGTTTTTATTTGATTAAATGCAGTGAAAAATAAACTGCTTAATAACTCACAGGAGTAATTTTCCTGCTGATAGGTCCCATGTGCAAAAATACTTCCGTAATTATTTATCAGGCATGTAACAGTCCATTTACAAACATGTAAAATTGCTCCAATTCCATGCTCTGTGCAGAAGATAGAAGTTAAATCAACTCTTGACTTTGGAGATACAACCTTGAGAGTAAATTTTTTGTTAGTTGGTTGTTTTTTTGTTTCTGTGTGTGGTTTTTGTGTTTCTTCTTGTGCACTGTTTGTACACTTGATTTAAGTGTCAGGTAAAGTAATGGTTTCTATTTTTCCCAGTTTCCATTTCATACCTTTAGCAATGAAAACAATGAAAAATTGTGTTGACCAAGTAATGCTGAAGACATCTTAAACCACGTTCTGCATCAGGAAGCAGAACTCTCAGTTCAAGAGGTGTCATTGTCCTCACTCCATCCTGTGAATAGAATGCTCCAGTGTAGCAGAGATTTGCTCAGAAGTGCTTGAAAGGGCATTTTTCAGACAAAAAGCATAACACAGTTCTAGTTTCCTTAGTTAACAATCACAATGAGGTCATGGTAGTAGAGGGAAGAAGATACATCTCATACCAGAATCATTTTTGCATTTTGGGTAATGATCATTGATGTACTAGAAATGTTTCATTCAGATACCAGACCCTCCATTTCCCAATCTAACCAGGCATGCTGCTGAAGCAGTTGCCAGAATTAGTATCACTGGTGGCAGCACTGGGAGGTCACTGGCAAAGGTTTTCTCCATCAACTCTCTCTCACTGTAGTTTCTTTCATACTTACATATTAAAGTCACTCATATAAATGTCAGCTAGGATTTTCATGAGGAAAGGAGGTATCAACAGATTATGATTTATGGAGTAATATAAATTGGTCTTACTGTTCACAACAGAAAAATAAATATGGTATTACTGTTCACAGCTGAAAACGACACTGAAAAATAATTGCAAAACATTGTTTATTTCTAGAACTCAGGACATGACAATTTTTTTTTCCCTGTATCATTCCTCTTTTCTGTTTTGTTGTCATTTATTTCCATAGAAAAAGCAATATGAGATTAATTTAAACTAAATAAATTGAGTGATATATCACTAGCAGGTTATTTGTGTGTGGCAGAATTGTCTTTTACCTAGGGAAACAATTACATAGGCATGCAGAGGTCTTCTTAAAAGCTTTTTAAAACTGGAGGAATAGCAACAACATAAAGCATTACAGTGGTAGAAATGACCTAATTTAGACATCTTTAGTTCTGCATTCAGTTATACAGGTTGTCCTATATTTCTGGGAGAAACTATGACTTGCTTCTTTGTAGTTGTATACTGAAGTCCACCACTTCTACCACTTATTTCATTTCAGTGTTTTTAGTATGTTGCAAGGCACTTGCATTCTCCCAGGGATGAAGAACTTGGGTCACTACAAGCAAAAGAAATAATGATCTGAGACTGCAGGAGACAAGATGAAAGAAAATGCATATTTACTTGAATTCATCATAGGCACCCCCACACACACCATCCCTTATGAAGAATCAAGTTTTAATTAAGTCTACAGATAGCACACAAATCCCTTTCAGGCAGAGTAATTATATCATTGACTCTTTAATACGGTTCCAGCAGAGGAGCCTAAAAGGAGAGCAGGTTCTTACTATTTACTTCAATTACAAGAGTTCTCTTTGGCAGAAAGTTATATGAGCTGAGCTAAGTACAGAAGTTTATCCTGCTTATCACTGCCAGCTGCTTCTGGGGATAACACAGGAAGACTTCTCCCTTAAAGACACCAGAAGTCTGCACAGTGTTGAAGCTGTACCTTAATTGCAACACTTCAGCCATTGAAATGTCTGGACATAAATTAGCTACCAATTTTAGTTCCATAAAATTTAGACCAATGTTCTACATTATGAACTTTCATTCATGGACTTATAAATTTAAGAATTTGAAATCATTCCTTATTGTAGTCACATGAGGACAGATTGTAAATATATCATACATGTCTCCATCAATGTGTTGTCCAGTGTGTGTTTGCAGTTGTACTCTTTCAAATTTGGAGTTAGATACTCATATTAATATGTGACACAGGATATAAATTCCCTTACATATTTACGGTTCCACTTATCTTTTGCTCTCTGCTGCTGAATAATACTAGGAAGCTGTGCATTCTAAACTTTCTTTAAAAATAATTAATTCCATATTTTAAACTGATTTTCCTAGTTTAGTCAAAGATATTAAGAGAACAAGTGAATTATTTTCAAATTGCATATGTTTTCGGTAACCGTTCCCAGTACCAGTGCCTAGGCATTCAGCATCAGAATCAATTTTAGCAGCTCTGGGTAATTAATGACAATGGCACCATTATTAAAATATGAGCGTTTTCAGCTGCTGTGTCTGTAAATTCCTGTTCTTGTTGTTCATTTCTTCTGCGTTTTGAAGTACCTTACAAAACAAATTTGTTGCTCTAGCACCTGGCTAAAGAAACACTTGTGACAGACCTATGCACAATCTCATATATACCACAGAGGAAACAATACTGCAATAAAATTTCTTCTACCTCAACCAAAACAAGAGACAAAGTGATCCATTCTAGACAGTTAAAAAAATATATGTGTAAAGGGAGGAGAATATTTTTATTACACCTAAGTGTATAAAAAGCAGTTAATACCTCTCATGAACAGAAAAAAATCCTTAAAGACAAAACTCAAGTGTCTCTAAAGAGATTCAGTAAGGAGAAAAAATGAGAAACAAAGCTAATTGGCATTCTGTCATCAAGTGGACAACTGGAGAAGAAATACTTGAAATATCAGCTGCTTCAAAAGTCCTCTCATTTATTCCAATTTCATTTCTTGTACATATTATGTAGGTCTAGCAGGCAGGGAAAAAGCCAGTCTATCAAAATCAAAGCAGCTTTTAGTAAAGATGATGGAGAAATAATTACTGTCTGGCACTCAGGGAATCTCTCTTGTGCATAAAGCTGAACCTAATTAACCTATAGCAAAAGAAATTAAAAACAAAAAAATGTGCTGAAAAAGGCTTTGTTTTACAAAAAAAAAAAAAAGGATAACATTTTGGTATCACTGATTGAAGTTTGCTGCAGTCTCCTCTGCTCTATTCAGTGCAATGAGCCAGCAGAAGAGCAGAGTACAGCAGAAAAATTTGTATTCAGCCAGACTTTGTAGTGGAATTCCTTTGGGAGTTCAAAAGTATAATTCTTCCATTTTCAACTGATGGAGCCAAAATCTGTTTACAAGAGAAATCTAAAATCTCACTATCCTAAAGTTTCCCGTCATTGAAGAGTCAAGGCAGAGCTGGGCATAGTAAAAGCAAACAATTCCATTCCTAGATATCCTACTCTATGTCTGTGATCTATCTTTATTTCTCTGTTTCTAAGTTGTGAGCGTTGCGTGGTTTCTAGTTAACTTGACAGAGTACCAATCAATGTGCAGTTAGAGTAGGATCCTAAAGTATTATCACAGCAGTTTATCCACAGCCCAGTTTCATGCCAGTATGAGAAAACAAGTGGTGCTCCTTTCACAGAGGCAATAAATGATGGCACACTTCAGTCCAGTGTTGACTTCCTAGTAAGAAGGTGCAGCATGATAAAGCATACATTTCTGACACAGAAATTCTTTAGCTATAAGGCTCACTTCTTACTGAAAAATTATGGAATCAAGAAGGTTGGAAAAGACTTCCAAGATCATCAAGTGCAATTGTAAACCCAACATCACTGTGTTCACCACCAAACCATTTTCCCAAGTGCCACATCCAAATGTGTTTTGAACACTTCCAGGGATGCTGATTCCTCCACTTCCTTGGGCAGCCCATTCCAATACCCCACCACCTGTTCAGTGAATATGTTTATGTCCAAATCAGTTTTTAATATCAAAGAATTTGCAATGACTGATGGTCAAGTCTTTCAGACTTTTGCACAAAATTTACATTAAACAGCCATTGGGTCTCCTTCAGAGCTCTAGGATTAACATGAGGGCCACATGCACAGACTATTCTTGGGCAGAGGACAAAAGCAATGAGTGAGTGTATCAGCCAAGATTGACCCAAGCCCAAACTTATATTCTGGGAGACTGGTGACTTGCTCCACCAAAAATTTAACTGTTCACTATCTTTGTCAAGGGCTCAATGCAATGCCAGATTTCATCCTTTCCGTAGGTTGTTCAGCCTCATATCCCTCCTTAATTACTGTCTCTTTAACTGTTACCAGGGAGGGAGTAGCATGTTGCCTTCATAAACTCTTATAATCTGACTTCAAGCCATGAAAATATCTACACGCATTTAGTACACATTTAAAGGGTTTGAACATCTTTACTAAGCCAGTGCTTGAAGTCAGGAGGGGTGCTAGAATATACCACTTTCTGTGGGAAAGCATTTCTATTTACGTTGATTAATCCTTCATGCTAATGGCATTTATTTCATACTGTGGCAGGTGGGTCTGTCACAGGCCCTTCTAAGACCTCAACCAGGAGGACATCCAGGACTGGAACTGGGTCCTCTCTTTCCACCTGATCAAAGTTACAAGTGCCAGATCATTCTCCCTTCTGGTCCAGGTCAAACACAGCAGCACCTGGGTGAAGGTTTCATACTGGAATGAGAGGCAAGATCTCACCTGCCAAACAAACAAAATTCTGCTCCTGCTGCTGTCACTGAGGTCCCACTGAGCTCAGGACTCAGCATGAACAGTGAGCCAAGGCTCTCAAACTATTCTCAACACCCATGGAGTATGTGTTGCAAGGAAACAAGTGCATGGTCCTCAGAGGGAACAGTTTTAGTCTGCAAGACATTAGTGCCAGCTCCTGCTCAGTCCAGAATTGGACCCAGATAGATTCAAAGAGTCAAAGTGAGCAGTGTTACAGGACAGAGTTTGCTTTTCCTCCTTGCTCTGATTGGGAAACAGCAGAAGGAAGCTGCTGAACAGCAAGGTACAAGCCACCAGCTATTTTGCCTGGCATTTTGGGGATAGGGGCCTATCAGTCAACTTCCAAGATACAAATAATATCCTGGTGACCATTGCAGCAAAAGGGTGCCCCCACATGTACTTATACAGATCATTTCCCAGTCCTCCCTTTCTTAAAGTACATACCGCTTTACATTGTGTTTGTCTACTGGATTCTGTCATACTACCTTTGAAGGGGAAATCTGTTGGCATGTGTTGTGTTACATGATCCATCGTAATTTCATGTAACATAACCATAGATGTGAACCCACCAGGAGGTTTGGTTTTACACTCAGCATGCAACTTTTTTCTTTAGATGGCCAGAAGAACTATTAAACTGATAGTCTGAGGGAAGCCTCCACATGAAGGCTGGTATAAAGTCATCTCTATTTAGTAAAGTATGTGCTTTGAAAACTGTTATCCTGCAGACCAACATGTGAGGATATCTATTTCAGATTTAAAAAGCAAACAAAAACCAAATTTTCAATAATCTTCCAGGGTCTCCAATGTTGTCTTTTCAAGAATCCTAAATGGCTATAGCAAATGTTTTAGAAACCAAAGCAAATTGTCTAAAGTTTTGATGTATTTTTTATATAAATCATGTTTGTTTGTATGTGTAGATTGTTTTTCCTGTTGACATCATTTCAAAGTCATTGTCTGCTTCAGCTAAGAAATATTTCTAATATCTTTCTTATTTCCAAGAACTATATGTTAATGTGTGTGTGAACACCAGCTCATGAGACTGAGGAAGATGTAAAAGGAAATACTATGTGTTTATAAGGGTCACAGCTGGCTTTTCTTAGGTATCGAGAGGAGACAAACAGGTAACTTTGATAAAGAGTATGACAGGATCTAAAGAGAATTTACTCTAAGAGGACTCATTTTGCAGAAAAATGGAGCAAAATATTTATTGCTGTCTCCAAACTTGTGTTACCATGAGGAGCTGCTTTATAGCTTGTCTGGTATTTCTTTCCTACTAAGAACATTGTTTCATTCTCTGAGCTGACCTGTAATTTGAAATAAAATAAATTATTCCTTTAATTTGGTGGCAGGTAGCTTTTCAAGTACCTTGATGAAGAAGTTACCCATTACCTACAACCAGTATAGCCCCTTTCTGTGAATTGCTCCAATGCTTCCAAATAGTGGGACATAAACAGATTTTTTTTCCCCAGCCTTAACAGATTATGCTTCTACATCTCCCAGTCTACAATCCCTGCTCCATACCAGGAATCCATGTTCAGAACACAATACCAAGCTCCTTACCACTGAAAGCTCCCAGGGCAGCCCGGACACCTGCCCCTGCACTCTAGCCAGTCCAAGTCTCTCACTCTCTTCGAGCATTTAATCCTTCCTCCATCCTCCATGCATCCCTCAGTCCCACAGGGCCCTATCCTGACACCAGTCCAACATAAGGGAAGCCATCAAGCTGCTCTCTTCCCCAGGATGGACACTGCCTATGTCCCAAAGGCCCCAACAGAGGGGTCAGCAGAGGCCATGAACTAGCACAGGACAGGTGATGGCTGGGTGCACAACTGGCCTGTGAAATGAGCTGCCACACTGCTTGTTTTCCTAGAACATATAGGTGTATACATGATAGATACAGATATATTGCCATAAATACATATAGATGAAATTACAGTCAGCTTTATGGTGAATATAAACACTGAAATACCATACACCCTTGATATAGGTACAGCAATTATATTTTTAACTGTGTTGTGTTACCATCTTATCTCATTTGTGCTTACAGCTCTAATGGGAAATCAGTTTCCTGGGCCCAGAACGAGAAAAGCAGCCGAGGAGCACACCTTTGGCAGCGGTTGTCAGTCCACATCAACAAAAAAGAGAACCCCAACCAAACTGCAGTGATCAAGCCTTTTTCAAAAAGCACAGATAGTAGCCGACACAGTAGCAGCGCTACATTTCCCGAGGCTAGTGCCAAAACACTTTATGATGTTTCGGAAGCCGAAGAGCAATACCCAGCTCAGTTCCGACCACAGACGCCCTCACCAATCAGCACTTTGAGCCACAGAACTGCCTCTGTCAGCCGAACAGAAGATGAAGCCCCTACCTTCCAGTCAGAACCTCCTCAGCGGAGTAGCTCCTCTCAAGGCTCCCTCATGGAGCAGATCAGTAGTGTTGTTACTCGCTTCACAGCCAATATCAGTGAGCTGAACTCCATGATGCTTTCAACATCTACTCCAGGGACAATGGGGGCTGCTCCTCTCTGCTCTTCATACCTGATTCCACGGGAAATCCAGCTCCCTACAACAATGACCACACTTGCAGAGATCCAACCGCTTCCTGCCATTGAAGTCAATGGCGCTTCGCAGTCTGCCAGGAAACCTTCAAATGACAGCATCAAAGAAGGCACTTCAGAGACCCCAACAGCCAAGCAAGACCTGGAGGAGTTGGTGGCTTTAACTCCTCCTTCTCCTTTTAGAGACTCCATCGATTCTGGAAGTGCATCTCCCAGCTCTCCGGCTTCTGAATCAGCTCTCTGTATCCCGTCCTCCCCCAAATACGACACACTCCTCATCAGAGATTATACTCAAAGTTCTTCTTCGCTGTGAATGTAGTTCAAGACGACGTTGGATCTCAACAACTACAATCAAGTAGTGAGGGGACAGCCAAGTCTTCAAGATCTCCAGTGTTTACGCAGACAGGGTGAGAGGCATTGAGTCATCTTGTGAGAAATGGAAGGGAAGAAGAGGAATCACTTGAGAGGTGGAAACATCAGATTAATTATGCTGATTTAAAGACAAAATGACTCTTGGCAGATTATCGTGGCCTTAAAAAAACATGGGCTTTTCAGAAACACTGAATCTATTTTTGAGGGCTTATAAGGAGTCTGTTAATCCAGTTACATACCAAGTGCTTTGCTTTAGTATCACAATGAACTGTGTGTACAATATAGGGGACGGGGGGGAACTAGATTGTAAACAACTGTACAATGGTTTGTTTGTTTACTCTGATCCCTAACCCAGAAGTGAACCTTGATCTTTTATCAAGAATAGAAGACCAAACATTGAATGTACATTTTCTAACAGACTCAAATCTGGGACCAACCTGTCAAGCTTTCTTTCCTTTTTTTTTTTTTTTTTCTATGAAGATCTCAAAAAGCAGTAATGTATGTTCAAAAACTATGAAACCTTTTGCTGAAAAATATTGTGTCTGTGATACGTTACACGTGGATAACACTAAGCTGAGGCTTTGCAGTGAGTGACTGCAATATGGAGGGCTTTACAAGTGACTTCTCAACCTACGCATTTGTTCATGAAATTCTCTTCTATCAGTATCAAAAGTTCAATTTGTTAACATTGGATTCACCCTCACAACAACAAAACCCAAGGAAGATTTCCTGACTATTTCACCATGTTGCCAACTAATAATCAAGTAGCAAAAAATATTTTCTGGAGAACTGTTTTGTAATTCCCTTATCAGGGCAAGTTGTTGAGATGAATATTCTCTTTCTAGCAGCACTACCAAGCTACATTATAGCTGCACTCCCTACTGAAATTAACACATTTTTATGGACATCCTCGTGATAATGTTACCAGTTAAAATACTTATTCAGATTCCCACCTTCGCTTGTAACAAACAGGTAAACACCCTAAGAATTTTCTCCATCCTTTGAATGACAGAATTCTAAGATACCAATTTGGATTATGATGAATGCTAACTGTCAGTGGGAAAGGTTGTCATAATCATAATTAATATATATATATATAGGGAAAGAACCCTGTGTCAAAGTCTGCTTAGAGGTGATTAAGCTACTCTTTAATAAGCAACAATTTTAAACTTTGTTTCACTGCTGATGCCTCGCAGCTATGAACAGTGACAAAAAAAAAAAAAAAAGAAAACATTCAAAGCAATACAGAGTAAAGGTTACAACAAAGAAGACCTAATAAGATATGAACCAACAGAATCTTTGTTTCTTAGCAACTCACAGAAGAAACAAGGGGATTCCTCAAAATTTTTTTTCCTATATCAAGCTAGTACAGTTTAGTGCACTTCATACTGTCACAGCACTTTTTTAATACAGGCAGGGAAGAGTTTTAAAGTTTGAATAGTAGCTAAATAATTTTTGATAGGTGTAGTTACATAGAACTTGTAAGTTGGACCCTAAACGCACACTGTATTGGCTCTCTTCTTCATGACATAGCTGTCCTCAGGTGCCAAACTTTTATGGGTTTGTTTTATTTTATTGAAGGATGGCATGAAGTGATGAGTAATGTACTTCAATTCAAAGCTGAGTTGATGTAGCCTTACATAGAAGACAGCCTCAAGGAAGGGAGCCTTGAAATAAGGCTGCTATATTTTATTTTCAAAACCTTTAGATCTTGTTTCTTCGAAGATAACAAATATTTTGTAATCAAAATTCATACCTCCTTTTTCTCCCCCATGTTCAAAATAAATATTTGATCAAAGAAGTAAAAGATGAAAGCACATTCACATATTTTAGCAAAGAGTATTTTCTATTCATTTGGGATGCTTGTTTCACTACTATGTGTTGCACCCCAATTTGCTGCTCAACAACATTTAAAATTGAAAAGTAATAGATGACTGAATCTAGACCAGCACCTCACAGAGATACTCTCGTGACTCTAGAGCCAGGCAGTGTTATCCAATTGCAGTTTGGGCATGCTTGTCTTGTCAGGTACAGTCATTTATCAGCTTTGCCTATAGCATGAACAGGCAGGTCACAAAACAGCTCTACTCCAGAAGGCAGATCCTACGCTAGGGCGTGACTGAAGGTCCTTGTTGCCCATATGCTGTTCTTACCTCCTCGCACAAGTGATCAGCACAGACTCAGTTCTGTGCAGCTGCATGGTTCCCAGACTAGAGCTCAGTTTTGCCCTCGTGGTTCACAGTACTAGCATGTCTCATCTTTCCCTAGCTGTCCGTGTCTTCAGGAGAAAGCATCTTCTGTCACAGGTTAAAACCCACATTTAAGAGAAAAGCATGCCCAATCAGTCTGTGATAGAAACATTCTTATTAGGGGAGTTTAGACCACTTAAATGTTGTTTGTGGAAGACTTATATGATAATATTTGTCTCCCATCAGTGCAATATTGTTTTAATATAAACGCAGTGTACTGAGGTAATTAATGTGAATTTCAAAAGGATTCTATTACTACCTGTCCTCTTATTCTTCAAACTCTTGTTCCTTACAAGAACATCCTCCACCTTGATCTTTCCCTAGCATTTTAGGTCCCCTGTAGTCTTTTCTTATGGTGGTGGACAATTAATATAATTGTATTCCTGCTAAAATCTGTGGGTTTCACTGCACTGTGAAATAAACAGCAGTGGAAATAAGGATTATACAGACAAACAGAAAAACCTTTCCTTAAATACAGAACTAGTGAAAAAGAGTGAAAAATAGAAACTGTCAAGCTCAGCATAAATATACCTCTTCTGCTCTCAAACTGCACCATCCTGGCCATAGCTGTTTTCAGAGCTTCCTGAAAATGTTCATGTATATTGTCAAGATGATATGGGTATGAGGGTGCACCAGGTGCCCTGAATGCAGGTTTTAAGAACCTAAAACCCGAATGTTGTACAACTCAAATTTTAAACAGTTTTGTTCATTATTACTTCCGGTGGAGTCATATCTTTTGCATATCTATCAGCCACAACAGAAATTTTAATTGCAAGGAACCATGGATGAACCGTGTTGAGATAGTACCCTCTTGGAGTCAGTCTATTTTTAATGAAAGATGGGCAGCCTTAGGGGTACTTAAAGAAGGCAGAATCCACTTTAATTG
Source organism: Hylia prasina (assembly GCA_013397195.1). Classification (NCBI taxonomy): domain Eukaryota; kingdom Metazoa; phylum Chordata; class Aves; order Passeriformes; family Sylviidae; genus Hylia; species Hylia prasina. The sequence goes on along the minus strand of VYXD01001710.1, from coordinate 490,085 downwards.
TGCAGACTGGAGTGCATTAACGTCATTTTTTATTATGTGTTGGAATTTCAACAAAGGGAGGAAAGGTTTTATGAAGAAGAAGGCAAAAATGGTGTAATGCTTGTAGTAATAATCCAGATGAGCCCAGTGAGAGCCCAAGACTGGGAAGTTCTTTATGAGAAGCTGGTGGGTTTGACATAATAGAAGAAAAACAAATAAATGAAAGACATCATGGCTTCATTATGCTGTTTGCTTGCTAGTCTCTGGTTTAGGATATTAATATAGAGCGGCAAGGGTTTTCAGATAAATGCGAAAGTTACAATCATGAACACTTTTCAATCTAACTAAAGAATGTGCAAGTACCAACTGAATGGCTTGAAATTTGCCTTCCAATTTAGTGCTGCTGCCAGAAAGGAATTAAAGGATTTGAAACTACTGTCATTCTTGACCACATGGATCTCAAAAAAGTCTCCTATTTCTTTTGTGCTTGAGGCCAGCCCTAAAGAGTGATGGTGTAATCACCTTTGGATCTGTGTTTTTGAAATAAAGTTAGTCACTCTGGCAGGCCATTTGGGAAGAAGTCTTTGCAATACTAAAGAACTGTATTTTTAAACTGTCTCTGAGGAATGATTACATGACTTTGAAGATGTGCTTCCCTGTACTTCTATCTGAACATTTGGTGCCTAGACTCATGCAAATACCTTAGACCAGAGATTTTTAGACCACGGTCCACAAATCACTTGTTGATGTGTCATGGGAGCCTGGTTGATCACAAGGTGCTGGCTTCTTCCATTTATTTCCAGCTACAAAAGTGAGATAGAAACTAAATGTTAATTAATAAACTGTTATAAGTTCTAAAAGAAAAGAAAAGTTATGTTCGTTTGCTTGGATGTTTATTCAGTTGCTGCACTTGTAAAAGGAAAACTTTTGTTAGAAACAGAGAATAAGATATTAAAAGAGAGTAAACAGGAAGGTCAATCCATGATTCTCGCTCTGGATGATAGAGGAGTTCCCCTGCCAATGTTTTCTTTATTGTGCAAGACCAAACTGAAAGACAGAATATCTGTGGGTGTAAGTTCTGTAAAGGAAAGCATGCAACCTTGTTATTCTGCTTAATACATCATTTATGAGGTGAGAGGATAAGAGAAGAGAGCAACAGACAGCATAAAAAAGAGTCAATTCCTTAGGGAAATCAGAGCACTATGCTCAGGACTAATAATGTGACCACGAATTTTTTTACTGTATTGGTGACCAGTGTCAGGGCTGACAACAAAAAAAAGACTTTGGAGCCCAAAGTTAAGATTTCAGTAGAATTTAATTCCTACATTTTTAAACACAATATTTAAACAACTATTCAAATGCCACCTTACTTCATCTATCATAGACATATAATCTGTGTATGCTCAAAGCAAACCTGATCATCACACATCTAAGGATCGTTGGACCTAACTTTTGTTAAAACCCATCAGGGATGCAGAAAACACCAGTTCCTAGGTTAAATCCCTGCATATCCCACAAGAGAGTGCACAGAATGCACAGTACAGATTCCTGGCTGGAAAATGCTCTAATGAATTAAGTGTTGAGACATCCTCTGTTCATTTCCCTAACGGAGCTTCATGGGACAGGAACAAATTCAAGAGCATTGCAGTGGAAAAGGAACAGTGTAACCTGATAAGACATACACTGAATAAAATTAGAGACCATATATGACCATTTAATATAAAATACTTTAAAAGTGTCTGGAGCAGAGACAAGGTATTTTAAAACTCCAAAGAAGTGGAGGCAACCTTTTGTCTGCACTACATATTGGCTAAAAAAAAAAAAAAAAAAAAAAAAAGTTAAGTGCTTCCCTGAAAAGTGTTTTAGTGACAGGAGAGAAGGATGTGCCCTTAGATAACTTTTTATCTGCAGAAATCTTGTCTTCCATCTGGAGTTCTCAGACCCCATCATGGAAAGGAGAGATTGAGTCTCCTTGGATAGGTGAAGGAATTAAATTTGAGGTTTCTACTTCTCTGAGACTGCAGAAAAAGGGATGCATTTCATTTTCCTCCAGCCACCTTTTACAAAGGTGAGCTGGCCCATCTTTGAAAGAAAATGTATGGTTGTCTCCAAAAAATGATCCTAGTGGAAAATTAGCATTTTCTGCACATTGCATTTCCATACTGTCTCAAATAGAGTACTCCTAGACATCTCTTTCCTTGTTATGTTGCTTTCTTGGGCACTAACTCTTCTCAGAAACTCCTCAAAAAGGTTAGATATTTAAAAAAAGGTCCTGACCTCCACATTAGACAAAAGAAACTAGGTATTACACTGAATAATTTTAAGGGTGCTAAAGTCCTTTGCTGGCACTGGCCCTTAATCTACTGGAGTCAACAGAACCATTCCAGATTGATATCCGCATAAAGATAATCAAAGTTGGATAGTGGCCACTAAGGTCTAGATTTTGACTATTTGTTCTGCAGAGAATGATAATGACAGGATATTCTTCCCACTCTCTTTTGAATCAAACAGCAGATGGGTTTTATTAGGTTCATTCCTGAAGCTAGTCTTGGTAAATAGTCCTTCGTACCATTCATCTTTATCAGTCCTACTCTATCTGGTATCCCAGTGGGAAATTCCTCCTCTAACTAAATGTGTTGAGGGATGTGAGTGAACATGTCCAAAAATACCCAAGCGGTCAGAGTTTTCTGGCAGTTTAATGAACCTCCAAAAATGAAGTCAATACTCTCCATGAACAAGAAAATCATTCATCTGCTGCCCATTTCAGTGTGCACTTCATTTAGTAAAGACTGAAGCTGAATTATCTGAATTCACTTTTTTGCAGCAGTTTATTATTATAGTCTCAGTTCAGATCTCTCCAATTGCCACTTACAATTTTATACTGTGAAAAGGAAAAGAGATGCAGGCTAGTGAAGCATAAAGGTAAGTAAAAAATTCATCTGGGTGATGAATTGGTGTATATGGCTGGTTTTGTCTCACCTGAGCAATGACAGTACTAACAAACCATAAACATTAAGTCACTCCGATCTGCCAAATGGGAACAAATATACTATGTATATTACATGTACTAATAGGATTATATGGCAGCTGCTGGTGGTATTTGTAATTAGAAATCTATATAGAATATAGATGTTTTAGAGAGATGGTGCCAATTCCAAAAGATTTATGTGGGCTACAAGTGCTTGTAATTATTTTTTTTAATTTGCTAATAACTTATGAAGAACTGGTTTCAAACATTCTGTGACTGTTTGTTCTTTTTTATGTTGTTGCTGCTTATACTATTAAAACATAGAGAATGTAAAGTTATTATTTTGTTGTGAACTGAAAATGATTTTTCATAAAATTTAACATTTTTATCAGCTTTGGTTTGCTTTCTACCTGTACAAATGTAATTTATTTTAGCATTGAAGAATACACATGCTTGTTTCTCAATTGTCTACATCATGTTATAATTGGTGTTTATGTAGAGTCAGGTACTTTTTGAACAGTATTAAAAAGAATCTGTGATATGACTGAAAATTGGATTTTTTTTTCCTCCAAAACACTTACAGCTATGTTTTCAGTGCATTTTTCTAAAAACTAGGTATGCTTATACACAAACCCTTGAATTATAATCTTTCTCTTTTACTCCTCCCTCTCTGTTGCTTTAAAGGATTAATTTAACATTAATGGTATCATAGTTACATAACATTCTAGTACAGTTTGATCTTTGTCTTTTGAAGCACACATAATCTCATTGATGAGGTTTATATAGATTTGAGAGAAAATAGTAAAATAATCTAGTCTTGAGCAATAGAAAACAAAACTTTTCAACTTGGAATCATGCACCAAAACATTCTTTTTATAGATGTTGTAAGAAACTGCTTTACTCCTACAATTGTAGAGTCACATCTAATCTTGAATTGCAAAAAAAATCAGAGAAAATTTTTTATATCCTTTAACAATTTGATTCCTAGGGTTCTGCCTTTGTGACCACTAGGAATAAATGTCTTTTCTCAGTTCTGGCTAAATTCTCTTTCCAGCCAATAGATTTTTTAATACCTTCCGTGCTAAATGCTAAAAAAACAAACAAGCAAAAAAAACCCACCATCAACAAAGTCGCTACTCAATAAACCCCAACCCATACAAAAAAAGCAACCAAAAACCTCCCAAAAAACCAAACAAAACCAAACCAAAAAAAACAACCAACCAACAAATAAATCCCACACAACAAAGACAGTTTTCTAGTTTGGAAATCCTATCCCTCCCATTCCAAAATCTGGGTTTTACAATAGCCTTAATATTCTTACATAAACTGGCATGAATTTGGAAGAATTACACTGCATGCAGTGAAATGCAGGGTATGAACTGCAGCACTCAGATAAAATGATACGCATTATTTTCTAAGCACATCTCTAGAGATACTGCTGAATCAGTTTATTTGCTGTTGACATATTAAGAGGAATAATTCATAACACAGACCACTGTGAACATGTGAAGTGCCCAACTCCAGCTACAAAACAATGTGAATTCACATCATGTCTTTGAACCACCTAAAACTCTACATCCCAAAGTAAATTCTTTCAGTGTAGAAATCCACAGCAATTGATTCAGTGAAATATACTGCTTTAGGTGAAGAATATTTTGCCAAAAGAAGTACTACCACTACATTGCAATTTGAAGAGAAAGACTTAGAAAATCCTTATTTGAAACAAGATGCAACATCTTGTTTCATTGCAGAATATTTTTAAAGCAGTCTCTGGAACACTGGATCAAATTTGCTTTGTTTGCAAGAACAGTTGTTTGCATGCTCCGTGACCACCTCTCAGCCCTCTTTCATCTGAGTTTCTGTTATGGCTACAGAATGATGACATTTAGAAACTAATAAACTAATAAATCCCATTCCAGATTAAATCACAAATCAATGTTCACATTGATTAAAAAGAGAGGGGTGCAATTCCATAATATGCCTTCAGAGATATCAGGGCAATTAGTAATGAGAAAAGAAAAAGCTCAGTTTCTTAAAAAGTTTGGAGTCTAATTTCTCTGTCTGTTTGAAGCTTTGTCTTTTTTTCATGTTTGGTCCATAATTGCTATTTGATACCAGAGAAGCCTTAGTGCCAGTACTGTCCTGCTCAGCTAAACTAATACATGGACTGGGTAGTCCTTTCCTTCTCATGTCCTCCACCTGCTCACAGAACACTGGGAAAAGGGCTGGAATTTTAAGAACTGCAATCCGCCTTTGTGTCTGTTCAGGGACTATTTATTAAATTTGTTTTCTTGTTGTAGGAGTTTAAGACCAAATCACAGTGGAGTGCATGAGGCATTTATTACTACAAAAGAAATGGGTGGGCTTTCCTTTACATATACAGAGACATTTGTGGTGTATTTACATTTTTTTCAGGGCAGTAGTTTTAAATCACCATCTGCTTTTATCTGTTTGTTTGTAAACTAAGTCCTACAATTTAGTCATTTTTTAGATTAAGATAAAGCAATCAGCATGCTCACTATGATTTTGTTTAACAGGGATTCAAAACTTACTTTCACATAACTTGCTATACTTAACTTCTTCCCAGAGATCAGCAAATGAAAACATTCACATATGTCATAGAATCACACAATTTTTTTTTTTGGAAAAGACCTCTAGTATCATCAAGTCCAAATGTTAACCCAGCATTGTCAAGTCCACCAGTAAATCTTGTCCCCTTGCCCCACATCCATGTGTATTTTTTAACATTTCCAGGGATGATGATTCCACCACATCCTGAGCAGCCTGTTCCAATGCTTGAAATGTGTTCACATGTATATGAGGAGTGAGACATCAGATTTGTGCTTGTTTGGTGAGGTGAGGAGAAGGCTCAAGTGCTTGTCACAAGATTGGTGTGGTGTGTTGCACTGTGGGCTGGTCCTTGGCCCTCAAGAGAGTAATTCCCAGAACTTGGTTCCCCTCTACTGATCACCTTCTGCTAAGCCACTCCTGAGGTGCTCCAGAGCTTCCATTATGAATACTCTTAAAAGCGTGTGTAAGCACCAAGGATGTCACTTGAATCTCAGCTTAAAAATCACTTTAGACTAATATTTAACTTACTGTGTAGACACATCACTGATGAACCTGGAGAGGACGATGGTGAGAGGATTTGAAAGCCTAAAAATCTCAGTCTAAGTCTGGGAGGATAAGATTTCCTTCCAAGTACAATGGGGGCCCTAAATTTTAGGTGTCAATGTCAAGCTTACAAAAGAAATGCCAGTGAAGCAAAATATGAAAAGGAGTTGTCCTGTGTCTGTGTAGAAAGAATAAATGCAGTATATAGAATATTAGATAAATTGAGGAAGACAAATAAGGAAAAGTACACCAAAACCAAAAATTCAAGACTGTACTAGAAGTGAGATATTACTGGAGGAGTAATCATAAAACTGTGAATTTAGGAAGCAATTAAAAGGCCAATACAACTCTGAAAGTAGACCAGTTTCTGAAAGTAGACCCACTTGAAAGTAGACCAATTAAAAAAGCTAAGTATCACACTGGCATAAAGCAGATTTTATAGATGAAAGAGCAGGAAAGAAATAATGTAAAGATGTTATTGAGGTCACTGGATTTCCATGCTGGCATCATACAAAATCTTATCACAGTTATAAACTGTGTGACATTATTTCCTGATAGATTATTTTGTCTCATGTCCTCTTCTGAGTCTTTGTTATTTGATGACCAGAAAGATGATGAACAGTTAGATATTTGGTAAAGGAAAATATGGCACCAAGTTAGTGCAGTAGAATTTAAAAAACAAAGACCTGCCATGCTCTTTGATAAGACCAGGCTGTCCAGCACTGCCCATATGTGACTACCAAATATCAGAAAGTGTTCATCCAAACAGGCTTTACCAAGGTTCATCTTGAAGCTTCACCAAGTTTCAAGGGTGCCTTGGCTTGTGCCACTTACAGTTTATCCCAGCTGCCTTGCAAGTAGCCCTGGGAGGCTTGGTCCATTAGGTCACAGAATTCTAGGCTTCTTGATTGCACTGCTGCTCCAACAGCAAACTGCATCTGTTCAGGCTTGGGAAAAGCAACAATAGTCCAGTTATAACACAACATTCATGTCTCTAGAAACTCAAAGTTCCCAACCACAAATGAAAACCCGCAGCTGAACACAACTACAGAGAACTCACATCTGCTCCAAATACCCGCAGAAATAAAGGGGAGCTCACTGGGCAATGACAGCCTGAACTCAGACCAAAAGGTGCACATTTCTTGTACCATACAGAAAAACTCTTCCTGTAGCTTTGTTAGAACAGTCTGAATGTCGGAGGAAAGGAAAGAAATCATATAAAATTGCATAAAAAAGTCCAGCACTGTCACTGTAGATTACATGAAAATATAGGAATTACCTTTGCCTCTATTATCTTTGCCTCAGTTATCTGATGATGACAGACCATGGAATAGTGGGTCTCTAATTTCTTCATTATCCTTTCACTACCCCAATCACACAACAATACACAACACAGTAACTGATGAGGATTGTTCAATCATCTCACTCTGCATTGACAGCAGCTCTCTTTCAAACAGATTGGGCTATACAAGCAATGCATCAGCGCTGGCTGACAGGGAACAGGAAGCCAGATGAAGGAAGGAAAACATGTTTTACCAAACAAAACAGATAGATTACAGCAATATCAATCATGAATAATTTCAGTGAAAATACTGGTGATGGGTGTGAATGAGACTTATAAGGGTGTAGCACATCAGAGTCTGAGGCTGTGTTCAGGATGGCTGACAGTGCAATACCTCATGATTTTTTTTTCCTTAATATATTTCCAGAACAAAATTCTTCCAAAGAATGGGCACCTTTTGTTTACTAGAATTCTTTTTCATAGCTTCTACATTTGATAATTTTCACTGTTTTCTCAGCTTTCAATTTCCCCTAAAAGTAATCTACAAAAATTAGGGTACCTGAATTCCACTAAAAACCCCATTAAACATTTTAGTTGCATTATCTTAATCAAACCTTGGTAATTTTGTATTATTACTGCCCGTGCTGGTTACTTTTTACTTAAGCAAAACCGCAGAAAAACAATTCCCAGTTCTAATTAAGCGAGTGGGAATTCAGCCATAGAACTACTTATCCAGTGAGTAAGCCTGAGTTCATTGTTAAGCCCTCTCCGTGCTGGAGCTGGTAACAGCCCGTGTGCATCAGCAGGGGCACTGTTCCTGGCCAATAACTGCTGAAGGGGGTAATTTTCTGCAGATTGCATGTTCACAAAAATACAGCTCCTGACTAGAGCTGGATTCCTCCTGACTAATACACTGTTTTATTCTGCACCAATTACCTTTAATACAGTTTTCTGGGAGAGTAAGTTCACTAGAATAGTCAAAGATTACATCATGCCAGTCAATCTCTGTGTCAAGAAATGTTCCCATTAATCTTAAATCTACTAGAATAGACTAGATATAAAGCCATACTCTCTGTTTCAGGACTTACTTACATTTGAAACATGAAAAAAATCAGGATGGAGCACTAAGTCCAACACAACTGGATCAAAACCAAAGATGAATGATCAGTCTATTGTCAAAATCTTTCTCAATTAAACAAATTTAATGTCTCATCTCTTCTTCTGTCCTGTGGGAAAGAGGGGAAGAGCTCCAATGCAGTATTCAAACCCAGATCCAAGGAATTTTTGCTGCAGCTGCTGGGACATAAAGCCACAGTCACCAGCACAACAATTAAATTTCATTCTCTTCAGGGATGACAATGTTTTCATCGCAGTTGTCAGGTTGTGGGAGGGTATTTAGCTGGGTTAAAAACATGTTATTAATTCCTAATATCCCTGGCTCACTCATAAACAAACACATAATTCCCTATATTTTATACACTTTTTTCACTGGGGGTTTTGGTGCACAACTGGTCAATATGGCATTTTATGCAGCCTTCAGCAAGTAACCAAAGTTGCCATTTATGCGAACACTAGAATTGACTTTTTTAAATTCATGCTATTTTTTTTTTTTTTTTACACTAGACAGCAGTGAAAATATTCTATTTGTTCACCACCCTTTGTTTTCCTGTCTGTCTTGACAATTTCTTACCAGAGCCGACAGGTACCTCTAATGCTGTATTTCTACAGCCAGTCACCTCACACTGCACAGCACCCGACAGGCAAAGGGTGTGGCCTGCACTCAGAACCCAGGGTTTTTTCCTCCCCCCACACATCAAACCAAAAGGCACAGAACAGCTCAGATGTAATTACGGTTTGTGTGATAAGGTTTCATTCTTCAAACATTTCAGTTTGTTAGTTGTTGATTCAGACTCGACAGATAACCATAAGGTTTCTGATATTCAAGCCACTGTGATATTATCTATAACAATGGAGTTTGATATTTTCAGTGGCTGCTTGTATCTATCTCTATCTCTGAATCATTCTTTGTAATAAATATATTTGCATGAGTAGATAAATACAAAAAGGGGATTCCTTATGACAAAGTGGTAGAGTTTTTAAAAGGACTGTTTGCTTGTTTTAGTAGTATTTTAATATTTTTGTCTTCAAAAAGTTCCCTCAGTCATAAAGATGGAAAAGATAACAGGGTTTAGCTCATTTCTCTGCAAGATCACTTCACACTGACATCAATACACGGAGTTCCTAAGTGGTAAAACGTACTCTTTCAAGCATTCTTCCCTGAATTTAAAGCTACATCACAAGTTTAAAGCAGGTACATGGTCTGCTATGCATCAGCCAAAATATCGTAACTCAGTAAGCTGATTGGTGCATGACAACCCCACAGAAAGCAGAACCAAATTTCTTTCTTTATACCATTCCTTTTAACAAGAAAAAAATTCTGTCTTTAAATGTTCAACATTATAGAAAGCCAAAAAATAAGCTGACAAGGAGGAATGAAGTTCCAAATTATTGTCTGCTAAAAGGAAGAGACGTCTGTTCCACCATAAAAGAAACCAAAACATGAGGAATAAGTATGACTAAAATGTGATATGTAACTTCTGCCTTTCTAATTCCATTAGCTGTGTTTCCACTTCTAAAAATGGTTATAACATTTTGATCTGCACTAATACAGTTAGCACTGTAAAATCTGTGTGAAGACAAGGCAGTGATAGCACTTTATGTGCTGCAGCACACTGAGGTCAACCTATGGTGGATAATTGAAGGCTGACCCTGAACACATGCTGCGAGCCACTCCTCATACCTCTCACTCAGTGGGATTTAGCTAATTATTTCTATGACTTGTAAAGAGACAGTCTTGTTCAGTAATGGGTGAGGATTTAATGGTCAGCCTAAAAGGTCTGAAACCATCTCATCCATCCTACTTCCTCAGCGCAACTCCATTCAGCTTCAGCTCCCCTGGTAAAGTTTCTGACCCAGTGCAATAAATCTTACAGCTAGAACCTTACCTCTGTCATTTCTACACTTCCTTTCTCAACTGCCATTTGGTTAAGTATTTGAAAAATAAAAAATAAAAAATAAAAAAAATATTTTAAAATAAAAAATAATAATAAAAAAATTAAAAAGCCTGTAAAGAAAAACATCTTCACAAAGCTCTTCCTGAGGGTTTTATTTCTGAATAGGGATAAGTACTATTTTTCTTCTGTCTAGCACAATCCTACTTCCAAATGTCAAAAATCCCTTTAGTGGAACAAGAATGGTGCTGGCTGTCAGCTCTGTGTATTTTACTGTCTTGTCACATCAGAGATAATCTTATTATTTCTTCCTTGAACTTGCTTCATAAGGATGAAGAAAATGAAAAGTTATAAACCAAGAGATATAAAAATGAAATAAAACACACAACACATTATGGAGTAGAAAAACTTGCAAATATCAGCAAATTTTCAGGTCATATATTTCCTTCTAACCTGCTCATGTCTTTTTATGCCTTATTACTTATTGGATGATCATTAGCTTCATCACCTCCTCTGTGTTTCCATCAAACCTCTAATGAGATTCAAGAATGTAAGTTATTTCCTCAAAATCCTTTACAAAGTCTATGCAGAACAAAGAATTAAAATCATCCCGAATTTTAGACAGCACACTTAAAATCTCTTCTCTAACCCAAATAAATCAATAACACTTTGGCTCTTTTGGTTGCTTGGAGCCAGCTAAAAATTATCACTGAATGCCCTACTAAAGGAGCAGATTTTTCCTCATTACACATTTCTAGAGCTGGCAATTTGAACTTTACAAAGGAATACAGCAAAATCCTGTCAAAAACACTATATCCTGATCAGCAGCTATTACGTCTCTCTTTCATCCTCTTTTAGCTGTTGTGATTGGGTTTGAGTACTGGAAATACTGCCATTACCATTTCACAATTGAATAAATACTCCAGTTTCAATGCAAACATGTATATGGGCAGTTGAATCCTGGTAGATGTATTGTTTATCCATAGAGTCATAGAAGTTTTTAGGTTGGAAAAGAAATTTTAGATCACCCTGTCCTAACATTAACCCAGCACTTCCAAGCCCATTACTTGAACTGTGTGTTTAAGTGTCCCATACATATGTTTTTTGAATACTTCCAGGCATGGTGATTCTACCATTTCCCTGGGCAGCCTGCTCCAAATCCTGTTTCCCCCTTTCATTGAAGAAATTTTTCCTAACAACGAATCTAGACCTCTCCCGGCACAACAACAATTTCCTCTTGTCCTATCACTCATTACTTGTGATAAGAGGCTCACCCCCACCTCACTACAACTTTCTTTCAGGTATTTGTAGAGAGCAGTAAGGTTGCACCTACCATTATTCATCTGTGTACTCTTATTATGTCTCATCTAAATGGTCCAGAAATTCAAATCATAAAAATCAAACTTCTAAAAACTTTGTACATTGTCCTTCATGTCTATCATGCTCAAGATTATTCACCTCGGAAGACATTGTTAGTTATTATATGTTTTTCAGAGTGAAGTAGAATACTTTTGCATAGCATCATGTTGTGCCCCTCCTTTATTCCCCTGAATCTATGAAGTTATTGCTGTCAAATGTAGACTGCTCTATGAATTGCTGCCCCTTTTCAAATTGCATCAGCCACACTGACTTTATAGACCGTGTTTCAGCAGAGTGGGTGGGTGGCAAACCACACAGAGCTATTTAGCATTCAGGAAACCTTTTTTTTCCTTCTTGTGTAAAACTGTTGCTTAGACCTCTGCAGTGATCAAGAAGCAAGTGCCACTGGAACCTGTTTAGTCTACCTCTCTGGTACCTGAGAAAAAACTTCAGGAAGGCCAGTGTAACAAAAAGATTACTTCACAGCTCTCCACAAAGCTGCTAATGCAGCAGAATGGGGCAAAGAAATCAAATAAAATTTAAAATAAAATAAGATTAAAAAGGACTGCTGAGAAGGAAACCATCCCACTGAAGAAATACGAGATATAGTGCTGTTCTGTTGACATTCTTTGCTCTCAACCACAACACTTATCAGGGAGATACTGAATTGAGTTTGTAACTAGAGGAAATGGCAGAAAGTACCACTTAATTTACCAGAACTGTATTGATTTACACCAGCTGGGTAATGGAGGAGGAAGTGAGCTCAATTTTGTTAACAACTCTAGTGAAAGGCAGCTTGGCTTTCATTTCTTTCAAGACAGCTTGGCCGAAAAGACTGTAATACATAAATAGGAAACCCAGGAGGAGAAATAGAAAGCTCACTCTGGGGAAGTTTTACTTCCTCTGTTGTGAAGCACAGCTGCATTTAGCACTAAGTCTCCTGCTGCTCACAGCACTGAGGTGTTGCTATATCTGAGAAAGCTAAAACACCAGCCTGGGGACTGGCAGCAGTTCATCACAGGTACCACTGGGTCTATCTGTGACCTTAGCAAGCAGTTAAACATTAGCTCATGCCATGTTTTTTATCACCACAGCTCATCTGGTATTGACAGAGCCTTAGGTGGTTTATATCTAGGACAGATGTGTCTGTACCTCACTGCAGGTACAGTGGTGATGCTGCCAAGAGCTGCAGACACAACTCAGAAAATCAGCTCCTTAAAATAAGGTGGGGCTCTATCTCCCATGGTCAGCAACAAACACTGATGTCCAATTAGCTTTGAAAACTTATCTGTGAGCATTTGGGAAATTTTCTGCATTTTCCTCATCCACATGGGTTCATCTGAAAGAGATTCTTCCTCATTTAACAAGATGACTGAACCTCAGTACTGAATTCCTATCCTTATCACAGCAACAAATACTTTATCAAGCAGCAGACCATTCTCTAACCTACTGGAGTTTCAGTTTCAAAAAAATCCAAAAAATCTGCACAATATGAACAATCAAAAAACTTTCAGCTGAAGATTTATTCATGTCATGGCTTTTGCCTGGAACAGAAATTAATACATTCATCTGTGATAATATGGTATCTCAGATCTTACTACCTCCATCTGCTGTTTTGCATGTGTACTACCACTTTCATCATCAAAGCCTGAAAGAAATAAAGTGTTTTGAAAAATAACATGGGTAAAGCCCAGACCTCTAATAATAATGGGCATTAAAACTAACAGAGAAATTGAAGGAGCCCCATTTAACTGCCTTTGAATTTTTTGGAAATTCCAGAAGATATTACATCAACATCAAGCAAATTATGGACTCTGTCACAACTCCTGCCACATCAGAGATACTGGGTTTTTAGCTGTGGAGAACATATTGTAATGCATGAAACAAGCAGAACACGCTGACTCACATACAATTTTTTTGATGTTATCCCATAGAGACTTGTCAGGAAATTTTCTAGGAATGTTCAACTATTGCATATATTGATTATGATAAAATTTTAATTTACAATATTTTTTCTGCAACTATCATGGATATTGCAGAAAGTTACCTTCTTTTGATGACAAATTATGATAGTTGAGGTTAAAGCCATCTTGAAGGTTCAATTATTTTTTTTTTAATTCCTTGAAATTAATGCCTTCCATCTAAGAAATATTTCCTTATGTCATGGCATTAATACTGTTACATTAATCATCTGTTATACAGCAGAGAGGCTTGACTGTGTCTATTAAACAAGAAGACATTTATATGAGATTTCTGGTTCTGATTCTTTTTCCTACCATTAAAACAGAATGCAATTCTTCATTTCAGCTACTAGGCAACTAACAATTTTCACAACAATCATCACAATTATCCAGAGAGAGGAGGAAATCTAGTGAGGAGAGATGTCAGATGGCTATTGCTTATTTAATGCCTTGATTGCAAGTGAGGAGATAAAAAGTAATTGAAAAAAACACTGAAAGTTTGTGATATCCCTTGCATAGCACATGCTGTCATAAAATAATTCATAGGTGTTAGGAGAATCAGCAAAGTAAATGCTTGATGGTTTAAATTAAAGGAATAAGGATGAGGAGCATGTTGTCCTGGGTTAAATATGCTTCACTGAGACTGTAAATCAAACATAATCAATAGCAAGAGACACTAGTGACAGGTTCTCAGGAGCCATAGAAGATTAATGCAAAAGGAGCAGTTTGGAAAGCCCTCCACCTTGATATTTTAGACAGCAGATTTTCATGAACATGGATTTTTGGATAATTTTAGCTGCTGAAAGTTATGGAAGAGCACTTGGGTTTGGCAGGACCAGATATACAAGCAGCAGACCATCACAGAGATTGCTAACCTCATAAAATAAATTCTGTGACAAAATCAACAGTACACGACATGATCAATTCTCTGCACAAAAGCACCAGCTTCAGGAAGCTTCAAAATCCATTTCCAAATATGGGATGATTATGTGTTTACCTTCCTACAAGATATTACAAAGATATTTGGAAAATATTCTGAATTATGAAAATGCCTATAGAGGCACTTAACGTGCTTGAGAATATAACTGCATAATGACAATTATTTTACTATTCTCTTTCTGCTGCAGGCAACCTGATGTAACATTCAACATTTTAAGACCTCTTAAGATTATCTAATCATACATACTAATCTGACTGCTATAAGCAACACATTTTTTCTCAGATTTTCTTAAATTGGTACTGGGAGCTCATTTGAAGAAAAACGATTGTCACTGTTAAACCAACTCATCCAATTATCAGAATTTCAACTATGGTGAAGTAATTGATGGTCCTCAAAATACATTACTTTCACAGACTCTGAATTATGTGTAGGCCCGAAAAAATAATCTTAATAATAAGGAATAAGATCCCTTCTCATTCTGCAGCTGAGACTGTATTCTAGTCCACTACTGGGAAAGTGAAAATATCTAATAATTTTGGGATTTATCATATTCCAAAGCAAGAATGAGGCTTAGAATTCATTAAAATCAGGTGGTAGTCTGATTTAATTGATCTATTTATTTGAGTTGGAAATTTAAACAATGCCTGTATGATTCATAGACAGTTGCTAACTCATTGTGGAACTGAGAATACCTCTGCCTGATGCTTCACTGGACATTTCAGGTAGTAGAAATGATCCATGGTTTTTGCTGGATACTTCTGAGTGTCCCTTCAGTCCTCTATGCCTCATTACACCACTCTGCATGGAGATGGATCATACTATGGAAGAGTCTATTTATTTCTCTCAGAAAGAACCTACACAACTTGTAGAGAGATCATTTGGCTTTTGAATTGACAGAGTTGAGTGAATTCTCCAATTAAACCCCATATATCTTAAGTCTGATTAAAGGTGAAGTAATAAAAGCTTGATAGAACTACCAGATATTTCAAAAAATGCCAAAGGCATGCAATCTTGTTCCCAAGATTGTTTTACTGGGTGCCTTGTTTAGTCGGAAATGAGATTTGTTTTCAGCATGTCCTACAAAAAGTCATGGAATCACAGAATCATAAAATGGTTTGGTTGGAAGGGACCCTCAAGATCATCTAGTTCCAGCCCCCTGCCATGGACAGAGACACCTTTCACTGGACCAGGCTTCTTAGAGTTCTGTACAATCTAACCTTGAATACTTCCAGGGATGGGAAGTCCACAAACCTGTTTCAGTGCTCTCACCATCCTGTTTTAGTCTTGCTGAAATCCTGGTCTTCTTCTACCTCTTGGTTAATATTCTGTTTGAGAAAGCTGAAAATCTATCTTCAGCTAGAAATCACAGTCTCCACTGTTGCCTGATTTGTTTCTACTTCATCTGCTGTGCATTGCACAGTATTTGGATTTGGTTTTGCTTTGTGTTTTTATTTGATGTCATTCCCAGTGCACAACTCTCCTTGGCAGAAATAGACTGTCCATCATGGGAAACAGACAACCACAGAACTTGTCTGTGTTTTCTGATCCAACAGATGAGTCAACACTGCCTCTTCCCTCCTCTCTGTGTTGCCATTCCATCAGTCACTTTACGATCTATGCCATCTTCATGTTCTTTTGTGAGTACACAAAACAGGACATTTTGTGCTCCTGTTCCCATGTGTTGTTAAGCTGTTTAAATTTAGTGGCAGGTTCCATGACTCAGTGCTTCATTAGGATGGATGGAATATGCTGTCTTTGTTGTGCATGCCTTCAGCTTCCTGATGCCAGCTACAACCCACAGCAACATACTTCTTTCTTCATGGTAAAAATGCTACCAATAAAAATCCCAGAACTCTGAATTTTCTCTAGGTGAGGGTGTTCCTTCACTTACATTGACCATTTCCACAATCAAGAGGAACCACAGACTTTTTCATCCAGATGTTCTTGTTCAAAAACTTCCTGAGGAATAGGAAGGTTTTTTTCATTCAATATACTGCATGACACTGGGTGAATTTAGTGGAATTTCTTTAATCACTCATGATAAGCCCTATATTCTTTCATCTTGTATGTTAACTGTCTTCCCACCAGCGTGACACACCTGTCCAATGTTACACTGCTGTCATGCTCAGTTTTAAATTCTACAGGTGCACTGTGACCTCTTTGTAAACCTTAAAGTTGCCCTCAAACTTGAAGGAATTGCTCTTTTGAGTGAGCCTAGGGAGAGTTTTAACTTTTGTTTGACCTCTGAATTTCCCCCCTGAAGCACACATTCTATTAAAATTTTGACCAAGCTTACCATGACATTTCCCCCTCTTCTCTCACACCAAGATTTTAGTTACACTACTAAACTTGTAACTAACATGAAAGTTACTGAGCAATAAGCTTTGTGAAAGATGTGTTTTGCACCTGATGGTATTCCTCCATTTCATCTCTTATGAACTTCAAGGCAGTGTTAATGTTTATTGCTCTTCCCCTTGTTTCTTCTACTAACAGCTTCAGGCTGCTTGCATTTTATATGCCCTTTACTTGGCTATATTTTCTCCAATCTAAAATCACCTTTTATCATTTTTGTGAGTTAATATTATGGGTAACTGCACCATCTATCAGCAAACAAATTGCTCTTTGATATAAAATCAAATTATAAAAAGCAGCATCCTTCTTCTTCAGTGCCAAGAGAACCTTGGGATCTGGCAAGCTTGTTAGAAATGCTTTCATCATACTGGTTTGTGAAGAAAGCGAGATTTCTTTTTATTCCTTCCTTCCCAGCTGAAGGACTAAGCTAAAAGCTTAGTAAAGTCAAGTAAGGAAAAAATATTTTTAAATGCCTGGCTAATAAATAAAATTATACTGTATTTCTTGGCTTTAAATAAGAATATAAGTTACTATTATGGTCAATAGTGATGGCAATGATTTGCAGCAACTTTTTCCTAGGTTAACATCCATGCAAGAAAAGTTAAGTTTATATGGAAGTTGCAGTCATCCCTGAGGGATGAGACTGCTTCACTGTTTTAGACCTTTTAAAGCTATTATAGCTACCAGTAACTGAGAGAGTGTATCATACACTCAGGTCATCAGGCATTCAATATTTATCAGTATTAAGATATAAAAAAAGTACTCTGGTGCCAACAGAGTCTTGAAATTGATATCAAAAAAGGACAATCAAAAATTGGAAGATGACCATAATTATTTACAAGAATCCACAGAAAAAGAGAACTGAATATGCATGAAATGTCTCAGGATAAATATAAAAAAATGCCAACATAATGTTTGGCCCATGGTAAAGAGGAACCTAGTGAGTATGTGCTCTCAAAAATAAGAATGAGCCAAGTGTCCTCATGCAAAAAAAACCCCTTTAAATAGTTATGGAATTACAAATCCTACAATTACTTAAAATTAAGATAATATGGCTGGTAATTGCAATATCAGAATCAGAAATCACTTCTGCTGTGGGGTGGGGGCACAGCTGTGTGCTCTGCCATTCAAACCACATGCTTATGGAAAGCATTGAGCACAGGGCAGTAAAGTCCAGCATTTGGGAAAGAGGTTTCATTAATTTTTATATGGAAGACAGATTTCTACAGCATATGGAAATACATTAGGTATTATAGCTTCTTTAATCATTATGTATTATTGTGTTCCAGTCTTGGCAATTCCAGAATAATATATTCCAGATCTGTCATAGCCTTATTGCAATGGAGAAATTATCTACAATGCTGACCTATTATAACAGACATTAGATGCAATCTCATGCATTTATGTAACATTTAAATGGATTTATTCAAATTGGTGAGAACCTTTCTTTAGTTCCTCCAAATAAAGAACCATTAACTGTTATATTGACAAAAACTTATAGACTCTTCTGTGCTAATGTATTCCATTCTCAGTCTGCAGAGTGAGAACACTTTCATAGCATTTCTTCACAGATTAATTGATCTAACTGCAATGAGGGCTCTTATCAATCCTCTGCCAGAGATGAATATTGCTGCTAATCATGCAATTGGTGCAATTGTGCTTCACTATGAATAGCAGAGGAGAAATCATGTTTATGATGAGGTGGCCCTGATTTAGTAAGGCCACTGTAAATAAAGGAGAAATGGAGCAGCAGTAAACCTTTGTCATGATTTAATCCCAGCTGGCATTCAGCCCCACACAGCCTCTTGCTCATGCTTCCACCACATCAGGATGGAAGAATAAAAGTAAAAAAAAAAATGTGGATTGACATAAAGACAGTTTAATATGGAAAGCAAAAGTCATATACACAAGCAAAGTAAAACAAGGAAGACATTCATCTCTTTCCATGGGCAGGCAGGTGTTCAGCCATCCCCAGGAGAGCAGGGACTCATCGAGTGTAACAGAGACTTGGGAAGACAAATGCCATCACCCTGAACCTCTCCCTTTTTCTTCTCCCCCCAGCTTTATCTGCTGAGCGTGTCACCATGTGGTATGGAACATTCCTTGGGTTAATTGGGCTGTGTCCTCTCATTGTGCATCCCCAGCCTCCTTGCTGATGGGGCTTGACTCTGAGCACTGATCAGCAGTGTCTAAAACAGCCTTTCACTATTAGCACTGTTTCCAGCACAAGCCTGAAACACAACCCCACCACCAACTACTATGGAAAAAATTAACTCCAGCACAGCAGCAAAATAGGCAGATAAGAATCCAGAAGTATAGACAGCATCTCTGTTGATGAAGGCAGTCTGATGTCTCTCTGTCAACAAAGCAGCATCACCAGGGTGCCACTTACACTTTTATTGGCAGCATCTCTGCTGCAGATGCTGTTAGTCAGCTCTGCAGGGAGATATTTTGTCGTTGTTCCTTTGTTCCCATGCACTGCACGGGGTTGAATAAATATAAGTGGAGTGATTATTCTCCATATTGTCTGTCCTAAAGGATAACCATTCCTCTACAGGATCAGAAGTCCATGCCAGTGGCAGGGATTAAGTCTCCAAGACTGATACTTTCTCCCTTTCTCCCTGTTTGCCCCAGCTAGGGGTACAGCATGGTGCCTACATCAGTAGAACACTAAGGATATAGACATGATTAAAGCTTTTTTTATGTAAGGGAGGGGATAATTTCACTTATCTTTATAAAAACTTAGGTGTTATTTCATTTGCACTCTATTAGATCAGCAGTGTAGAGAGACAGCTACTTCCAAGCTACTTCTAAGAGGAAATTCATCCTCTCACCTTAGAAATTTACATCAGGACAGGATAAATTGCTGTCCAGATATTCTTACGCTCCATTTTTCCACATAACAGGTAAAATATATGACTTGAACTAAAGACTCATCTTTAGACATTTAAAATCAGGTGAGGAGAATTACTTTTACTGTCAGTTTTCACTGGGAGGCAAATGTAGCCTTTCTCAAAATCTGACAGTAGCACCAATGGGAATGGAACTTATAATACATAAATCTGACTGCAATTCTCGAACTATTTAATTGTCAGTTAGAAAGACTCAGTATTTTGCAGAGGGAAAAGAAATAACTCAGGTGACTGAATTGACTGCTTCAAGAGGACTCTTCAAAGCCGTGGATGGCTTTTACCTTGAATTCAGCAAGTGTTCCAACCATGTCTCCCATTATATCCTCAAAGACAAACTAATGAAGCAAGGACTGCATAAGTAAACAGGGAGGTGGATTGAAAATTGGCTGAATGCTGGACTCAAAAGGGTTGTGATGAGCAGTACAAAGTCCAACTGAAGAACAGTCACCAGTGGTGTATCCCTGGGGTCTGTACTCAACTCAGCACTGCCTAACAGCTTTGTTTAGGATTGGGTGATGGGACAGGATGCACTCTCAGCAAGTCTGCAGGCAATATAATGTGGGAATAGGGCTTGATGCACCAGAGGATTGTGCTAACTTTCAAAGGGACCTTACAGGCTGGAGGACTTGGCCAAGAGGAACCTCATGAAGTCCAAGAAAGGAAAATGTTGATTCCTGCTCCTGGTGAGAAATAACCCCAAGCACCATGGCAAGGTGGTGCTAGCTGGCAGCTGGACAGCAGCTGTGCAGAGAAGGACCAGGGAGTCCTCATGAACACCAAACTGAATATAAACCAGTAACCAACCCTCGCAGCAGAGGTCAACACCCTTCTGCCAGCAGGCTGGGGGAGGTTATCCTTTCCCCCTGGCTCAGCACTGGTAAGACATATCCACAGTTCTGTGCTCTTTTCTGGGTTTCCCAGTACAACAGATATGGACAAACTGGAGTGAGTTCAGGAAAAACCATGAAGATGTCTGAGACCTTTGGACATCTGACATATGAAGAGAGGTTGGAGAACTGTGACTAACCAGCCCAAAAGGAGAAAGCTCAGGGGGAATCCTGATAATATATAGAAGAAAGAGGGATGGAGGAAAAAGAGCCAAACCCTTCCCAATAACACTCAGTGATAGCACAAGACAAAGAGGCCACAAACTGAAATATGGGAAAATCACTTAAAAGGAAGACAAAACTCTTTCACAGTAAGCATGTCAAACAGTGGCACAGGTTGCGCACAGAAGTTGTGGAATGTCCATTCTTGAAAATTTTCAAAACCCATCTAGACAAGATGTTGGGAAACCAGCCTTAACTGACCCTACTTTGAACAGGGGGACTAGGCAGTCTCCAGACATGTCTTTCCATCTCAACTGTTCTATGATTTGAAGTTTGTAAAGTAGAAAAAAAAAATAAAGCCTTCTTTTGTCCTCACTTAAACCATAGGCTTTGAGGTAAAAAACACCTTGAAAGACACAACTTAGAATTTAATGCACTTTAATGAACTCAGAATGTTTTTAACTACACTTCTAAATACTGTTGCACATGCTGAGCAGCCAAACAAGAATAATTTGGCTTGTGTGATTCTTCAAAACTATTTTACTAGTCACTAATTATTGCATCATTTGCATGGTCTATTATCTTAGTTTACCCTAAAGTCTTAGATATAGTAAGTGTTCTTTAAACTGAATTATTTATCCAGGTTTTGCTTTCCTTTTCCCTTAAAAAGCTTTTTGTAAATTCTCCATAACATGCTGCTTTTGATCATAAAAAGTCAGATGAAATTTTTGGGATTCTTGCTTATTAACGTCTATACTTCCCTACCTGTATCTTTGTTCTCTGTCTGTCATGGATGTCTGTAGCACTAACACAATTGTTCTCACTGTCTTTTAACCACATAAGATGTTTTGATCTGTTCTGGCTCTGCTGCACTTTCAACCTCATGCCTCTAGGAAGACAACTGGACTGGATCTCTTACAGAAAGCAATTATTTTAACACCAATTGTCTTCACTCTCAGTTTGATCTGAGAGAGAAAACATTTTATTTTCTATAAATTTCCACTGTCTAAGCAGCTTGCTGATACTTCTCCAGAGGCTTATTTCTCTTTGTGTTTACTAGATCTCAGCATTACATCCAAATCACTTTCTGCTTTTTGTTACCCGCAAGATCAGAAGTTTGGCTTTAGTCTTTGCTCAGAGCTTGCAGCAACTGCAGCCAGGTGCAGTGGAAGCGAAGAGCTGTGTTTTGTCATTGCCTGCTCAAGAGTTTGAGCTATATGTGGTTCTTGGACAAAGGAAGGAGCAGTCAGTATTCTTCACAAATAAATTATGTGGCAAAAAATCCACAAAAAGTTTTTGAGTTCACTAATAATTTTGTTGAATCAGACCACAGAATTTTGTCCCATAATGCCTAGACTGTTTTGGTTCTTTGAAGTCATTTTACAGACAAGCTCCAAACATCTGGAGCCTTTTGTTTTTATGACATTTCCTTTCATGACAGACCTGAAAATAGCTCATCATGCATAATGACAATGGGATAAGTTAAAATATAGTTTTAATACCTCTTCTGAGATGTTTATGTCTATTTTGTAGCTGATAAATTCCCTGGGTTAAATGACATGCTTGGATAGGAAATGGCTATCACAAAAGCAATGGGAGTTTGACATTGCCATCAAGGGATTATAAATAGCCCTCAGGGAAAACAATATAAACATATTGCTTCTTCTACTGCTTGAATCCACTAATTAGGAAATCAGAATGTGATAGAAAAATGTTGATGGTGAGCAGATGCATTTGCTGAGTGATTATTGCAAGTCTGGTTACTAAAGCTAAAAAATACAGCAGAGCACTCAATATTGTGCCATGAGCTTCAGAAGTCTAATGAAGTATTACTATCAATTCTGTGTAAATCACCACAGGCATGGCAAGCATTTTGCCAAAGATCACCTGTACATATGAAACATTTTGTGTCTGACTTAGATTAAATACAGGTAATACACTGATCTCATTGGCACATTGCATTCTCTCCATCTATCATGTCCACATGTTTTCCACAGCAGGGTGTTATTGAAGTGGTTGTAATTCCAGCAGACCTGCACCCCATACATGAGATTCATTAATTTTAGGTGTCTGTGGTATAGAGACAGTCACTCCAACACATTAAATAGAACTGGGTTAGTCCTCCCAGATGACTGGTAACTGAGACACATTAAAATTGAAGCTCACAATCAGCATGAACTTGTCATTAACATGCAGGTGATCTTTTTGTTCTCATGCTGAGGTTGCTGAGAAATCTAAGTAAGCACTGAGTATCAGGTCTGCCATAATGAAGTGTGTAAAAGAAGTGAGCTTAAGTAAAGACACTTTGATTAGAAAATCCTGCTCCAAAGCTAAAATCCCACCCACATTCTTCAAATATGGCTTTATGGTTTACAGCTTCTGAAGACTTCTGCTGTGTGCCATGACTCTTCAAAACTGCATAGGTCATCAAGCAATTTAACAATACATGAAAAAGAGTGAGATTTATGTCCTTGAGCTCTCATATACCCAATAAAATTGTGACAAATTGTCATTGTTTTTCATATTTATGCACATTTCCTGATCTCTTGACAAGATACATACTCCTCAAGATGACCTGGATTCACTCTATCCCTATTCTGTGTTTTTCTTTTAAATTGAGTGTATATAGAAGCATGAACTGAATGGAAAATCTAAAAATATTTGTCTGCAGCTGAAACATGAATCATCGGAAAGTGAGTGCCCTGTATTTCTTCCTCCCACTGGAACATGTCAGTATCCACATGGTCCGTGGACTTGACACATGTGAGATTACCTTGCTTTTATAAATTCTGTTGAACGGAAGTGCTTGCTGTTGAAGTTTGTTTTGCTGAAAGGCATAATAGCTGTAAGATTTCACAAAAATTTCTGTCAAAGACAGTAGGACATTTTGAGCACCTGTGTCCCAGACTGCTGCTGTAATCATTGATGTGAATTAGGAGCATCCTTACAAGGCTTTATGTGAAGTCTCTCAAACCAATTGTACAGTGAAGTAAATCTGGCCTGTGTGCCGGTAAGAAAATATGCTGCAACTGAATGTATTTTATGTCAAAAGTTGGACCCAACAAAGAGTCAGTGCTTAGAGTTCAGTCATAGTGGGTCACCTCCTCAAGACTGAGAAATAAACTTCCCAAGCCAGGAACAACCCACAGGTCCTGGATCTTTCTCCAAAGAGTGTAAGGGCACAGGGAGCCTGTGAAATGTTCAACCTCACCGCATGCAGAGCATAGTGGAAAATTAGTTCCACCTCTCACCATGAAGCTGTGGCTGGAATAACCCTAAAAGTTCTAAAACAGAAGATAGTAAGGTATCACCTTTCAGGAAAGAATGGGCATAAACAAGCACTTCTGTATACAGTAGTCTCTTCAACAGGTAGTTTGTTTCTGCACATTTGAAACAGGCATATTTAAGACCTTTGATGATATTAACTTGTAGAGGAAAAAGTAGTTGATATTTAAACCTGTCGATGTCATTTGTTTTAGCAGTAGGTTTCTTTTCTTTAAGAAAGAGTAAGATACTGTCCTGGAAAAAAAACTGACTTAGGATAGAAGTACTATGTCCTTATAGGGTTTGTCTGTAGTCTTTCATATTTTCCTCTGTGCTTTTCTTTAGCTCTCCCAAGGCTAGCTTTAAAACTGAATATTCCAGAGGAAAAAAAATGGAAACAAATTAAATGAACAGCATGTAATGAGATAGATTATTGAACTAGTCTAAAAAAGTATTTCATCTCAAACTAAGATCCTTTCTTCTTCAAAATACTTTGTTCTGCATCCAGTGGTTCTCTTATTGTCCTGAAAGCTCATCTACTTTGTAGATCGGTCAATTTCCTAGATCCCAGTGACTTGCAAAAGTTATTTGTGGGATCAGAATTGGATGAAGCATGGGAAACTGCTGACCTTCCTGACAAAACAGATCTTGTCAGAAGTGGTTGGACTTTGAAGAATAGGTACAATTAAAAATTGGATTTTTAGTTGACTGGGGGTATAGTCAACTATTTCTCAGGGACTCAAAATGGAGTCAGTGCCTACTCAGCTCCAGAAAACAAGGTGAATGATCCATGCTTCCTGGCTCCCTCTGCCCCACTGCAGTATAAAGTTCACATGCACCAGAAGCTGCCCTCTGACAGCAGTTTATAGATCTTATCTGTCTCACCTCCTCCTTTTATTTTGGCTCATAACTTCATTTCCTTTAGAACTGAACAAGACCCCTTGTGCATTCCAACATCTCACACACAGAACTGAAAGTGAGCTCACACAGAAAATTGAAACAGGTTTTAACAAGAGGGGGTGGCCTGCAAGATGGAGCAAAGGGTTTGGTCCAAGGTGTTAACCAGTCACTTGCCTATACAAAACAAACTCCTTTTTTACTCACTCCTCCCCATTTTCCCAAGCTTGCTCTTTTCCAGCCCATCTTGGTCTCCCTTTTTCTAGCTCCCTGTTTCCCCAAATAAGCAATCCCACGTGTTACTTTTCTCTCTTGGTCCCATTTTTGCTACCTTTGTACCCAAATTTGGTATCTGTGATGCTGTTATCTCGATCATTTCAGCCACGAGACACTGCTTGAAAAGGTTTTCTAGACTTCACCACTTCAGGTCTCAGAGGTCTCCAGTACCTTTTTACAAATGTCAGTGGGGTCAGGCTGCATCTCACCCTTAAACATCTAAAAAATTTGATTATAATATATATTTTTTAAAATCCTTCATAGTGTTACCCACAGTTTTTGCCATCTCCTCTAACTGCTAGTTGTTACACCCCACAGTTTCTCATGGTCTGTTCAGCTAAGCCTCAGGCTGGGATCTAGCCTGCCCACCTTACCAGGGACATTTTTAGTGAAAAGGGTTAGCATTGAGGATTCATTTGCCCACAGAGGTAAGTTAATCTTTAGAAACCAGAGCCTGATGCAAAGTCATGAAGCTGTCTGACATCAGAAGATTAGATTTTATCTGCACTTTGTTCTTTTTAGGAGCAAGATTCAGAACTGACAAAAAACACATGATGGAAACTGGTAAAAAAAGGAACATGAGTAAACAATAAGATCACTTAAAATTTGACCTTAAAACCACAGATTAGGACTTCTCTTTTTCATTCACTGTGTGTCACTTCTCTGTTCCTCCTCCCTCTGAATTGCAGTTGCAGGTCATGTGAAGACAGCTCTGAGGCTCCTATTATCAGATAACCAGCGCAACCCCAGGCTTAAAAGTAAGGAAACTGTATCAACTTGATTTTGTCCTAAACTATTGACAGACAAATTTTGTATCAGTATGTTCTCAGTGGTTTCTTTCCACCACATCACTGATATCATGAACTGTATATATTTCCCAGACTAAATTATTTTTTAAAAATGTTAAAATCCTCTAAATGAGCTTTCAGCTTGATTTAGCAGTATGACTGAGTGAAATGTTTTTCTGCCTCATCTAGTGGTAGTAGGTTCAATAACCAAGAAATCAGATCTTCAGGGGTGACTTATGCTCTTCACGGTTTGGCAACACAATTGCTGTAACAGCTCTGCATCAGCCACACAGGCTGCCAAAGAGCCTTTGGCCTCCTACTTCCTTATCTTAAATACCTAGTACTGTACTAAGGACATTAGAAAGACATGCCCTAGAAATTCCCCTGAAATTCCCCTGGAAGGGCCTTTGGAATAGCTCTGATGGGGGGAAACATCCTGTATTTATTAGTACCATATGTAGAGTTCAGTGATGAGCAAAAAGCTCCTTGATGGAACAATTTGAAAACACCCTAGAAAAAAAAGACACAGCCGCACAGGGTAATAAACCCTGGATCCATCCCACCCATCTTTAAACTCTTAAGAGTAGATCTGTGAAGCTAAACAAAGAGCGTGAAAAAGCAAGCTGAATCACTGGACCTATGTGGTATGCACTGCTGGCTGACTCTCTCCTCTTGGGTTTCTTTTGTGCCATTCTATTCATGGAATATCCGCAACAGAGAAAGCCAAATCCAAACAGTGTGAAGATGAGTTAGCTGAATGATTTAGCAGTACAGTTTCATTTATGGACTCAAGGTGACAACAGTCAAAAAAGAGCTCTGAATTCTAGGATCTGAGTTCCCATCTGATGGTTTTTTCTCCATTGACAAAGGATAGGAATGTACTTTACAAACCTGTATTCCCAAGTTTGGGTTCTTTCTCCCACTGTACAAGAAGCCATCCCACACACAGAATTGAGATATTTGAACTCATTTATTATCTGTGCAGAGATGGGTGCTAGGTGAAGAATCCACAAAGCCAGCACATCTTCAGCATGCCAAGTTCTCATTTTTATATATTTCCACAATAAAAAAAGTCACCTCCTGTATACATAACTTAAATCTATAGTCATTGGCTTTTCATTCTCTGGTTTCTGTTAAATAGAAAGATACACTGGACACTGATTTTACTGAGCATGCTTTAAGAGGAAGGAGCTTATGTGAAAAAGGGACAATGACAGCCTATCAGTGAGTTCTTTACTGAGCCAATGAATAAAAAATCAAGCAAAGTTGTTCTTTGATTTTATAGTTTGATTTACAGTGTTCTGTTCTTACCTCTTGGATCATGGCTCTTGGTTCCTGCTGGTTGGTTATTCCTTCATTTTTCATACATTCTTTTATTTGTCCTGTACTACAGGGAATTTTTAACCTTCTCATGGTGCTTTATTCAACAAACCTGCATATCTTATTTAATCACACAAACTTACAGTTTTCTAAAACCTGGCATCAATGATGTTGTTAGTAATGCGCAGGAAGGCGGGGGGAAAAAAAAAAGGTACAGATATCATCTTCCCTTTAGCAAATGGTTGTTCATCAAAATGAAAGGCAGCAAATTCCCTAGAGCAGGCAAGCAACCACCTGCCAGCAGTGCTACACAAGTTTTGTGTCTTGTAATAAGCATAAGAAAGAAGCTGTTCCATCTGAGTGTATGAGCAAGACCAGTGCAAAGGGCAGTAGAAAGCACTTGCCATATTTCTGTGAAAGCATGTAATAAGCACTTTCTGCTTGAAACAGTGCACTGCACATCAGCACTGTTCCAGAGGAAGTGGCTGCTGGCTGCTGTCCCCAGAATCATGAATCAAGAGTTAATCATCCTCCTAAAGTCAGTCACAAGGCATTAAGCTGTGGTTTGAATGCCTCAGCTCAGAGATCTCTGAAACCTGGCTGCTAGTTAGCTTATTGCCCTTGCCTATTTTGAAGTCATTTAAACGAAGCAGTAATATTTAGTATTATGTAGTTAGTATTATGAAGTATCATGTAGTTCATAAATGCAGGGTTTGTAGGATGCATGAATCACTTTTTTTTTTTTTTTGACAAAATCTAAAAACTATCTGAAAACTATCTGAAAGAGGAACACTATCACATTTATTTCTGGTTTCAGTTGCCCTTCCTATTTTCCCTGCTCATCACTAAACTCTCATTTTGCAAAAGTTACTGTAACAAAGCTTTGCTCTTTTTTTTTTTTTTTTTTTTTTATTTCAAGTCTACCCCTTGTTTCTTTCTCTGTTTTCCATTATTACACAGCAATGATCATCAATGTGCATGAAGGTAGTCAGCAGGTTCCAAGAAATACTTTATTTGCAGCTAAGTTTGTGTATATGTATGAAGCACTGGTGAATGAATAAATTTCATTATCTTTTATGCCATTACTGTCAGAAGACAGCCAAATGCTGCTTGAAAAACCAATAGGGTCAGGAAAAACCATGGACAGTATTGAGCAGAGCTGGCTAGTGGAGATGCCATGCA
Source organism: Hylia prasina (assembly GCA_013397195.1). Lineage (NCBI taxonomy): Eukaryota > Metazoa > Chordata > Aves > Passeriformes > Sylviidae > Hylia > Hylia prasina. The sequence goes on along the minus strand of VYXD01001710.1, from coordinate 461,431 downwards.
TGCCTGCAGCTTGGCCATTCAGCTCTCACATTAAATGCTTGATATTTTCTCTTCCAGGCAGAGGTAATGGCTTGAGCTCCAGCTGTGACACTACACTTTTGAGAAATCCTTTTGGAAGATTCAGATCCCAAATAACAGGCAGAGATCACATTCCCCTATCATTTTTCCCAGTTTGGGACCACATATAAGAATCTTCTTAGTTTCTTCCTTGATGAATCCCTTGATGTAAATCACTTTCAAGCTTCATCAGCGGTGAACTTGCATGATTATATATAGAGATGTACAAGGTCACATGAGGACTTTGTGGCTTAGACAGACATTTTTTTCTTACATCCTCCAGCCATCCAAATTAGGATTTCACTATACATGAAGTTGCCATGGAAGTTGATCTCTGATAAACACGTGGCAGGCATGTGTGTAGCTCTCATTATTGTGAATGCAAATTGGCAGAGCACTCCAAAGGAGGATGAAATCCTCTCAGATGTTACTCCAAATTGTTTTTCAAAAATTATTCTCTGTGCTATGTCACTGCACATTTTATCTTAAAAGTGAATCATTTTGTCATTATATTCCTGGCTGGCAGCTCATGCTTTAGAAAACCTGTGTTCATTTTGATTTTTTGAAATAAAATCAGTGATGTGCCCAGCACAGGGACATCAACATGTTGGAGCAAGTCAAGAGAAGGGCCAAGATGATTAGAGGGATAGACAACCTTTCCCACAAGGAAAAGCTGATAGAATTGGAGCTGTTCAGCCTGGGAAGGAGAAGGTTTAGGGGTGACCTAATTGTTGCCTTCCACTACTTGAAGACATCACACAGAAGAGATGGTGAAGAACTTTTTACAAGAGCATGTAGTGTCAGGATAAGGGGGAATGGATTCAAACTGAGAGAGAGTAGGTTTGGATTAGATATTTGGAAAAAATCATTACTGTGAGGGTGGTGAGGCCTTTGTACAGGTTGCCCAGAGAAGCTGGGGATATCCCATCCCTGGAAGTGTTCAAGGCCAGATTGTAGAGAACTCTGAGAAACCTGGTTCAGTGAAACATGTCCATGGCAGGGGATTGGAACTAGATGATCTTGAAGGTCCCTTCCAATCCAGGCCATTTTGTGATTCTGTGAAATACATTTTAACTGGAAACAATCTTTCACAGGTGTACCCTGGGATTATGTTCTTGGTACCCTAGAAGTCAGCATGGCCCATAACTGTGATCTGGTTCCAGCTCCATGAGAAAAAGATCCTGTAGCAAATCAGGCACTGAGACCTTCTCAGCAAGGCACATGCACCATAAAACCACGCAGCCCTCTGAGGTGGCAGTAAATCAGCAGGGCAGCAACAAGAAACTTCACACTTAATTGTTTGTACCAATACCCATGCTGCTTTTAGCTTCTGCAATAGGAATTTAAAATCTCACTGGATTGATGGTACTAGCGAAAGTAAAAAGCATGGGAACATCCAGACCAAGGGAGTTTTACTGCACAAGCACTATTTTTAACTATAAAATAAAGTAAAAAACACACTATCCAAAGAATCATTCACTGTTAACCTTCATAACAGAAAAAGTGAAATCACTAGAAAGAAAAATAACAATTCAGGGAAGAAGTTAATTATGTACTTTCATGTGCTACTAAAAAGAGCTCAGGTTTTCTAATGTAAATAGCCCAAAATCTTCGAGTTCATTTCTAAGTTCACAGTCTATCAAACACCCTGCCAAAATTCAGTTTGAAAGCCTTTTCCCAAGATTGCATGAAACCAGTTCAGAAATTTTTAAGATTGTTTCAGAATTATGTTGTTTTTTGGGGGGTTTTTTTGCATGCAAAAAAAAGAGAAAATAAAAAAATTCAGGCTTATTCCTCATAGTGAGATTTTTTTACTTTGTGTTAATGAGTGATTCCAAGTCTCTGTGCTTCCTCCCACACACTGCAAATGTCAACTTCACATTAACCTAATAATTGACTTTGTCCAGACTGGCTGCTAGGTAACTACAGCTGCTTCTGAGAAGCCAAGAACACAAAAGAAGTGGGTGTCACTGGATGAATTGTTGCCCTTTCAGCAGCAGCTCTCTCCATGATCAGGTATTTTAAACCCCAAGCACTCTGCTTTGCCCAAGACTTTGGAGCAGAGCTTCACACTGCACTCTTGTTTTGTGTTACTTGTGCCAGGCTTTCCTGGCAAAGGAGGGAGCAACAGGAGAGCTCAGCCCAGGTCAGATAAGGAGAGCATCTCTTCAGACAGAGCCATGGGCAATTCTCTGCTCACATAAATATCAGTGTGCTTCTCAAGGGCTGCTCAGCTATGTGCCTGGAAAAGTCAGGAATCCAGATATCAAGTATCATTCAGTACCACTTCAGCATTTTAGTGCGACACAGTATTTTAGGGAGAAAAAAAATGCATAGCATTTTTAGTGACTGCTTTAGGGAAACAAATCTCTCATATGCACTTCCTTCTTGAGAAGGGCCATTATATTGAACATTAAATCCATGGAAATATGCTTGGGTTCACATCTGTCTGAAAGCTTTAAGCCATTCCTGAAGGCTGATGAGCTGAATATGCAGTTGGATTATCTGACCACTACAGCCACTTTCCTTGATGCTCGTGTCAAACCTTCTGCCTGGGTAACCCACCCCTGCCCCTCCAGCCTCAGCCCAAGCTCAGATGTCAGGATGTGGTCGAGCAAGCCTGTGCTGTGTGTGTGCTGGGCGTGTGTATCATACATGTCTGTCCTGCCAGGTCAGCTGAAACAGCAACAGTAACACCAGTGACATTCATCAGAGCCCTAAATTACAATGTTTTCCTTTCTTCTCCCACCTGTTATTTGTCCCAAATGTCTCGTTAGGTAATGAGCTGTCTGGGCATATCAGTTTGCCTGCAGCATCCAGATTCTGACAAGATGTTAATAATCAGTCTTCAAACTTCTTTCAGGGCTATGTCTAAAAACAAAATACTGGTCTTTCTTGTTCTGCCCTCATGGAATTTCCTGTTCTTCTTCATTTTGTGCATTATGAAACCAGTCTGACCTGGACTCGGGTGACTCTGTCCTGGACAGGTGTAGTGAGCTAGTGAGCTTTCTGCATCAGCATCTTAGGCAGAGGATGCATCTAATCACCACCCCAAAGCCTCAACTGTAAGCAAGAAGTCACCAAATCATAGATGACTGATAAAGAAGAAGTTGATCTAGTGTTGATAACACATGTACATGTCTTCTGATTTAGTTTTTTTCCATGTTTCTTTAAAAACAAAACTCAAGTCAAAGCCAGCAATTGCAAAATAGGTGTAGTGGAAACACTGAAGTGAATGCCATCCTGGAGAACAAAAATAAATATATTGCAAAATTAGTCATAAGAAAACCCTTAGTTTGCAACATGCATGTTTTTCTAGACAAGATCTTGCTTAATAAGTATGTGTTCAACTGGCTAAAAAATTTCCTTATGATCTTCCTAAAATGAAGGCACATGCTGTGTTTCACGGACTTTAGCTTTTAATGCCCATGATTAACAAATACTTCCAAGTAGGTAAGGAGCAATCATAGTGTCTTGGGTTATGGAAACAAAAAATTGTATTCTATTTTCATCTGCTGAAAGCACTTGGGGAAATGTTTTGTCTTTATCTCTTGTTACTCTGGGGGGAGGGGGTGGATGCCTTTCTGATAATGGTTCAGCTATTAAAACCGGGTGGGGTACTGTTTCTTATCTCTTTCACCACCCATCCTCCCTCCAGGGGGATATTTTCTGCTAATGGGCCATTAAGGCTCACCAATGACATGACACATTTACATCATCCCATTGTGAGATGCTCCACCCAGTGGGTGGGGGCTCCAGGGTCCCTACCTAGATAAAAACTGAGACTCAGAAGCCCAGACAATCCTGTTTTCCACTGGACTCCAGAGGAAGATTGGACACATCAGACTCATCTCAGCATCACTGGACCCTTCTTCAAGGAGATCATCTACTCCAACAGAGCCACATCTGTTTCTCCAGGAGGACTGCTTCCAAACACCCTGACCAACAGGGCGTCAGGCTGTGTCCCTGACTCTGTCAGGGTTTTCTGGGTTTCTTGTTTGTTTGTTGTTTACTTGTCTTTTTTGTACTATTACATTTGTATTGTTAAAATTCTTAGTAAAAGAACTGTTATTCCTCTATCTTTGCCTGAAACCCCTTAATTGCAAAATTATAATAATTTGGAGGGAGGGGCATTTACATTCTCCATTCTAAGGAAACTCCAGCTTTCCCTAGCAGATATCTGTCTTCTAAACCAAGACACATAGGATTGTAAAAGTAACCCTGACTGCTTAAATGCTCTAATACATCACACACACGCACAAACCATATTTTTGGGTATCTATGCTAACCTCCAGCTTGCAGTAGGACTTGCTCTCATTGCACATTCAGCAATGAAGGCTCTTTGCAGTCTTTGTTCAGCAGTTCTTCCATGGGCAAGATGGTGATTGCCTGGAAGAGAAGAGGCTCTGAGAGAGGCAGACAAACTCCGGAGGCAGAGAAACAAGTAGCAAGGCAAGAATGAGCATGAGAGCAGTGAACTTCACACTGAAAGAGAAGGCTGATTCTTTTTGCCTTAGTGAAGCAAAGAAGCAACAACATCACTTGATGAGGCATTTCATTGGACAGAAGTATCACTTATTTTTGTAAAAATGAAGTACACAGCCAAATTCTCTGCCTTCTGCTATAAAAGAGTCTTTGAAGCTGGGACTGCACTTTGTCTCTCCTATGAATGGGAGAGGACAACCTTGTAGCTGAAATACCACCCAAGCTGAGTGTTTGAAAAACTGCTGCATTAATACTTCTAATCTCAAAACAAACCTCCCAGATGGGGTTTCTTTCTTTGCTTCACAACTGTATTACATGGAGGTTTAGCCCTTCCATTCTCATCCACACAAATCTGCACAGGGAAAAATCCTTGCAGTATGGAACTTAAAATGTCCCCTCCACCTCAAACTAACTAAAAAGCAGAGCATTACATGTCACCCTGAATTTCTACAGCCTTCTGAAAAAAATTTAAAGCCTTCTAAGAATCTTTGGAGTTTTCTAACTTTTCTATTACTTTTCGAATGTTTACATGTGAAAGTAGAATCTTTCAAAAACTTTGTAAAAAAACCAATCTTTGTTTACATTCTTCTCCCAAGGAGAGACCTTTGATGAACTCTTGTCTCTGCCAGTGTGGATGGAGAGGTAGCAACTTCTCCCTCCAATCCAGAAACAATGCCTAAAAATCTATAAAAACCCTACTTGTAAATAAACTTTCTCTTTCCTGCCTCTAGAGCTCACTTTGTGTGCTGTGCCTTCATTCCGTGTCCTATTGTAACACATTACACACAGGGTAATCCCACTAGGCTGGCAGGACACAAGAGAAAACCTCCAGAGAGCTGTGCTTCAGAGGCCAGCTGGACAGCTTGCAGGAGAGCAGTGCAGGGTGTCTGCTGTTTCCATTCCCAGCACTGGAGAAAACACTCTTCCGTCCACAGGATGACAACAGAGAAAGAGACCTGGTTTCTCTTCCATGTCCTCAGGCCATTTCAGGACTGCTTAAAACTCACAAGCCTCCCTACAGGCTCTTTCTGCACTCAATCTGTCACTGTCCCATGGATATAGGGTAAAGAGATCACCGCAGTTCTAAATCAGTCAGGAATCACATGCCCCACGTTTTTGCAGGGGGCTAAATAGGATGGTTTCATTGTCCCTTACAGCATTGCAGAAAGATGATGGGCAAAGCTTTTCCTGTGGTCTCCTCACAAAACCAGAGCCAAAGTCCCCATACGAGTGTATGGCTGGAGAATGACAGACAATATTCAGACTGGATGTTAGGAACAGTTTTTTTCACTACAAGGACAGTCAGGCAGTGGGACAGGGGCCTGCAGTTTCTGAACACCCTGTCCTTGCAGGTTTTTAAGACCCAACTGCATAAAGCCCTGAGCAACCTCACCTCAATCACAGATGATTTTGCTTTGGCCAGATTGTTGGGAGTGGAGATGCCCAAAGCCATTCCCACCTTGAATCATTCCATGATCCTACATATTTTGGACTCTTCTTTTCCAAGGGAATGGAAGAGAAATCCCTGTGTGCTGTTCATTAAAGCCTGCAATCTCCCTGTCCCTGCTGTGGCTCAGAAAGACAAGCTTCCCTGTTCATGGACATGGTCTCCTCCTCCTTCAGGAACCTATTGTCAGATTTTCATCTCGACCTGAAGAATGTTGAGGAGACCATAGTGTTCAAGCAAAAAGCAGAAGCACTCTGCAAAGATTTATTTTGTCTACTTGGGAAGGAAGAGAGAACAAGGAGAAGCCAACTTAGTCCAAGTGGTTACAACCCTTAGAAGCCGTGACTTCAGCAGAAGTTAGCAGAAGATAGCACAACCTCTCTCCCTGTTTCCTTGCTATAGAAATTCACTCCTCCCACACACAGAAAGGGCTTTGTGCCACAACTGCAAGAGGCACAGGTGCATCCTTATGCAAAGGAGAATGCAAGTATTGCTCTGAGGTGGTGAATATAAATACATTTAGTAATCAGGTGGTTCCTTGTATGCATGTAACTCCTGAGCAGAGCTTGACTGTTCTTTAAAATTATCTTATCCAAAAACTATGGCATCACAGCAGTGCAAAACCCAGTGAGGAAAACCCAAATAAAGCTTCAAATAGCCATTTCTGAAATACACTCTATCAGGCATTACATTCATTTAAGTGAGAAATTACACTGTGTGGATGTGAACTAGCCACTGCCTTGAATAGGACCATCAGACAGCCTGATCATCTTCTGGGGACATTCAACTTTTCTACCCTGTCTAGAAAAGGTTGGTCCATTCTTGTATTTTTGCTGTGCTGATAAATGGCAGATACCTGGTTTAAAAGCAAGATTAGATAACAGCAGTAAGATCACAGGAGCACAGGAAAAAGGGCATCCTTCAGCTGCTGCAGAGCTGAGAAGGGGGATTGCAAGCCCTGTGCCTGGGCCAGCCCCTGAGTCCTCTGTGCATGTCCCATGTTCTGGCTTGAGGCTGCTGTTGAGCAGGAGTTCAAGATGGGGACACTTCAGGCTGCAAGTTCCAGAGTTCTGGCACAATGAGTATTGGTGCTATTTTGGAAGCACTGCTTTGTTGGTACCTCCTTGGAGAGATGCTGATACTGCCTTGAGGAAGTGCTGAAGACCACTGTGCAGATCCAAGGGGACAAGAGGTTTTCTCTCTTGAAGGAGAGGTGTTACATTAATTCCAAATTATTCCAAATAACTTTAAAACCTGAGAGTGCCCTTTCAAGAGGCATTCAGCACACAAAAGAAAGTTGTTTCCATGTTCTGTGAGCAGAGATTTTCTGCAAAGTTGTGGACTACCTGGAGATTTCTTACTGCCAGGAAATCACACATTGTAAAACCAGAAACGAGGTCTGCATCATTTAAGCAAGACTTGGTTTCATCAGAACAAAAATCCCTATGTTTCGTTAAACAGTGTCAGCGTTCAGAAAGAGAACCACCATACTTGTGTACTAAAATCTGTCATGGCCTTGGAATCACCATACTGAAATCATCATCAGTTGGGGTAACTATGAATCAAATGATATTTGATGCAAGCCTGAAAGATGTCTCTGCCAGTGCCTTTCAGAGGTTTCTGTGATGGGAGGTATTTCAGGATTGCATTAAAGTATTTTGCATTTGTAACTTCTCATGCAAATATTCATGTACTGTGAGGCAGAGTGAAAAGATGGATTTATACTGTCTCTTAAACAGATGGGTCAGACTCTATTCCAGATTGCAGCTTCATGAATTTCTTTATACTTGTGTAAAATGGAAGTCAGATGCAAAGAAAATGTACCAGAGTGTAGCTCAGTGCTTCAGGCCTCATTCCTCTTCTCCCATCTCAACACTGCTGTTTTAGAAAATAGGGCAAGTGTAAATAAATGCGAATTCTCTACAAGATCATCACTACACATGTCTCCAGAGGCCACTGGGAGTTTCCAATATGGGATGCCTTCTGAAGGCACCTCTGCTGAGTGTGGATCAACACAAGAATATTATCACTATGAAATCATTCAGGTCTACAGGGTTAAAAGCTGGAAAAATTATGGATTTTAACTCTTATAGAAGGCTCCTTTTCCTGTTTTGTAATTTTTAATCTTACATGTTATCCAATTTAAACAATGCATTAAATAATGTGCTGTTTATAGTGCAACAGTACCTAGGAGTTTTTGGACTCTGTTGGGGGAGGTCCTGTACAAAAACAAAATAAAGTGACAACTCCTAGCCTTTGTGCTCTGTATCCCTGTGATTACTCATGTGGTAGACAAGATGAGAGGAAAGCTAATGTCTTTATAAATAATTTGATGGGTGAAGGGATGGGTGTTAACATCTTTGAAATTAGTCTTAATGTCTCTACTGACTTTTGGCAGCAGGTTCGTTGCAGAGCTTAGACAGCTTGGCTCCTGAAACAACTAAATGGGTCTGCACAAGCCTGAACTTCACAACTTTAGGGTAAAATAGTAGGTTCAAGGGCAGAATATGTGGCAGGCAGTTTGGGAAGGCTGTACTTTCTGAGTACCTCAGCCAATGGGAAAAGTAAGAGGGAAACATCCGGCCAGCAGTTCAGGATAAAAGGAGGCTGCACCCTCTGAAACCGAGAGACAGAAAACCTTGCAGGTATGTGCCCCAGAGGACTCTCTCCCTTTAAATAAAGTTGCAGGAGTCCTCTGTCTCCTTTTTGGACATAAACCTGAGATGTTTGTGGATTTTTCTGACAAAGACAATAACTAGAGGTAATAGTTGGGGAGTGCAAACAAAGACGCAGTGGGAAACTATCCCTCAGTTTCTTACCCAAAGTGGTGTGAAGCAATCCTAAAGTTAATGCAAGCCCTGCAGCTCTGTAATAGGTCTGATATTGTTTTCAATAAAGCAAAAATTGCTTGCAAGAGGGAGCAATATAAGGAGAATCAAAGCAGAAGTGAGAAGTGGAAAACTAGAACAGCAAGATGAAGAAAAATCCACAAACCAAACCAACAAACAAAAAAAGAAAACAAAAGGCACAAGGTAGAAGAGGGAAAAAACCAGAGATGGTAGTTTTATAATTTACATGTCACAGCTGGATGCTGTGACATGTAACTACAACTGCTGGGGAAAAAAATTATATGTAAAATCCATAATTTCTGCATTTTTTTCTAAGAGAGTGAATGAAAAAAAGGCAGAGGTCTACATCAGTGGGGGTGGTACCTCTGCTTTGTGATCATTAACACATCTTTGCTGCACTACAGATAAGCGAGGGTCCTCAGCACTTCCTTGGCTTTTGACATGGTACCAACTTCCACCCCCTGAACTGGCTCACACCTGACATGATTTGGAAAACAGGCTCAAATTTGGAGTCCTGGAGCCTCCTCTGCCCCATCCCTGCCTCCTTCTGCCCTGACTAATCAACCATGTTGATTTTGACAGTCTTCTTGTGCATATGTGCTGTATTCTTTGTTTATGATGACTTCAGAGCAAATCACCTTTGCCTCCTGTTACCTCAAGCCATACAATACAGATGTGCTAATTCAGAGTGTTACAAATCAACACATTTGTGTAATTTTGCTTTTATAAAAGTTAAAGCACCCCTACTCATATGGATATTGCCCAAAACTCTGTGTATTGTGATTGTCAAAAATCTTGTGTGTGCACTGATGTTCCAAAGACTTCTGTGGCACAAAAGAGCATGGGCATGTATTAAGATGATTGGCATCTCAAAATAGTTGGAAATTCCTTTTAACTATGTCAGACATAACATTTTGTGGATATTTTAGAAAATACATTTAGGTAATATGGGACCATTTCCTTTTTTTTGTAAGAAAAATGAATCGATATTCATTGAGTGGCTTCCTCCAAGTGTATTTGAAGCTAAAAAATCTCATGTTTAAAGATGAGATAGACTCAAGACAACTAACTGAGTGGTTTTACAGATTAAAACCAGAAGCAGCAGCTTCTGACACTCAATTTATTTTATTAAAACCAACACTAACTCAGTTAAGATTTTCCCTGAAGGGAAAATTTGGTCTCTTTAAAGGAAAAAAAAATCAGCTATTGAATAATAGAAATTAACATCTTATTCTTATTTTCTTAGTTTAGCAGCATTTAGAAAAAGGCAATTTAAACCCAGTGGCATAAGTTAGCGTGATTCTTTAGGTTCCCAGTTTGGGAAACAGTGGGAACAGAAAGAAAGACACTCTTTCAAAGGGTAATTCAAAACAGGAGCCTAAATTAGGCTATTTGCTCTTCATATGTTTTATATACTTGCAGAATCAAAAGCCTGGAGATATGCTTCTGGGTCACTGAGCTCACACTGGGCTGTGGCAAACAGGCTTCCTGTAATCTTCCTAAAAGAGGACACTCCAAGTTTTCCCCCCTTCTTTAGGATAATCCAACAGCTTTCAGGTTAGGAACTGCATTCTGATTTCCAAACTGAATTTTGACCTGGCCAGTATGTGCCCATCTGCTGCTCTGCCAGCAGTTATTTGGCTTCAGGTTACACATGCCCTTGTCTGTGGTGTCACCTCCTCCAGTGGAGCAACAGCCAGCAATGGTGTGTCCCGCATTTCGTAATTGCCTGGATGCAAGGAGTGAATGGCAGAGCTGATAATAGGCTCCTTTATCCCCCTGTAAATGGAGACAAGCAAAGTGCACTTGCAAAACCTGCAATTTGGATTGAAGTCTGATTGCATCTGTGTCTCAAAAGAGCTAGGAAACAGTCTCAGATAAGAAGCTATTTAACTTCATATGTAAAACAAGGTGAAAGAGTCCAAGAGAGACTGGGCTTTTTTTGTGGCATGGTATCAAAGGAGTGATACCATGAAAATTAAGTTAGTGATAAACAGGAAAACAATGACAGAAAGTTTTCTAGGAGAAGACACTATATTTTTTTCCTGCCAGACTTCAGGTCTGATCAAAAAATTGGAAGGTTTTGTGCTGTCAGCATTTCAGAAAAAAGTGCTACAAACTGACAAGGTCTCGACACACTTTAAAATGCATCAGTTGTATAATCCTCAGGCATCTTGGAGTAACAAGAGAATAAATTAAAGGAAAAAAAATAATTGGGTGTTTGTTTTCAAAACTCAGTGTGGAAAAGCAATACTAAATACTTGTCATATGCACAGGGTTCTTTGGTACACACATAGTTTAACCGGCATTTAACTTTGAAGTCAAACCACAAAGTCACACCAGGCAGTCACACAAGTGTACTCACCCCCTGCAGACCTATTTCAGAACCAGGCAGGACTTCAGCTGAGTTATAGATAGCACTAATAGAAAGGATGGCTGCTAAGCATTTCTGATTACAGATATCTTTTGGTTTTCACGTTTCCTCAAAGAGGAGCAAACCTGATCCAGCCCTGGAAACTTTCTTATGGCCTACAGGCAGCAATACATAGCAATAAACAGAGAATAGGGAGGTTTTGAGTGGGAGCTTACCTTGTTTTGTCTCACTTTAGCAATTGATAGAGAAATTACTTTTGACTGTCTTCAGTTCTCCAGCTCCTACTGGACAGTAACAGCCTGTGGTGCATTGGAAATACCTCGTTACCTGCCGAGTACACACAGTGCACCCACCTTGCTGCACTGAACATGTCCTTGTCACTGGCTTCTGCAGGTGCTCAGCTGGCAGAGCAGCACTAGGACAGCCTTCTGGGTGCTATGACCACACTTTGCATGGCCATAACTGGGGCAGCACTCAAACTCCATGGCACAAAACGGAGTTGGTTTTTGCAATCAGCAGTAGAGCATCCCTCAACAGCTGGGACATAAACCTCACCTCAAGTGATGATGATCTCTCTGCCTGGAATAGGAAAAACCATGTGCAAATAAGTGATTTTAACAAACTGCTGACTTGCATCTCAGAATAAGAAAACCTGCCAGAAGACTGGGAGAAATGGCTTATATTATTAATTAATTAGTCCTATTATGGAGGGCAGTTCAAGTCCACTGCTGTTACTGTAGAGAAAGAGATATTGCTGTTCCCCTCCTGCTCCTGCCTTCCATCATGCTCAGGAATTATCTAGACATAGGTTCAGTAAGTGGTTCAGTGACCTGATGCAATGGAAAAATACTTATTTGGGGGTTTGTTTGGTTGGTTTGTTTTTTGGGGGTTTTTTTTGTTTGTTTGTTTTGGATTTTTTGGGGTTTTTTGTGAGGGCATGCTAGGTTTTTTTTGTCTGATCACCCTGTTTGCTTGTGACTGCTCAATCTCTGGCTTTGATGCCACAAAAGCAGCTGCTGGGTCTGATGGAAGAGGAAGGAACATGCAGATCAGGACTGGTTTTTTGCATTGGCAGCCTACAATTATACCAGCTAAACCGAACATCAAACTGCAAACACACACCAGGAAAGGGAAATGAGTTACCATTTTAATTGTTTGCCTATTTGAAAGTTGACTGGAAAGCCTAAGTATGATGGATTTTCTTATTTTATTTCAACATGATACAGCTGTATTGCTACCAGAATTTCTACTTTTCATGGCCACCCAATTTCCCATCTGATCTACACATTGTAAAATCAACTTCCAGGACACAAAATTAATTTAATTTTTTTTTCTTTTCCCCAGTTCCTAACAGTAGAAATAATAGTGTTTTGCTATTGGATGTGTAGATATTGAATTATTTCAGGTTTGTAAAATCCTTTATCCTTTGATGATTAAAATGCTCATATATACCAAGCACTCAGACAGAAAAGCTGCTTGCTTATGAGATGAGATATTTCTGAAAAATGGTATTTCTTTCAAAGAAGACATCTTTGGGAAGGTCACTTAAATTTTTTTGATCTTCTTCATCTTCTTTCAGTGAACCACATGGTCAGAGGACTCTCCAAGAGGTCACCATCTATTCAATACCAGTACAGGCATGATGTGCTATAGGCCAATGTTTGAGAACTCTCAGCAGTTCACCCACATCTTTCCACAAGTGACTACTCCAAAACCTTCCAGCTGACACCTTCTTGATTCCATGATACTGTAATATTCTACATATTTAAATACTTGAAGGAAAGAAGATTTTTAAAGTCAAGTTTCTTTATATTTAAACTTATTAAGTTCCTGACAGTTTTGAAGATAACAAGATTTTCATGTTAATTTTAAATACAGTGACATTTCCTGTTACTCTACCCCACCTGGAACATTATCTAGATATTTTAAGAGTGTCTTAACCAACATGGAATTAACACTATTATTTTAACAGTTATTACAATAACTAAAGTAATAGTTTCCAGGAAGCTTTCAATAAATTTCCTAAGGTTTTGAATAGGAGAAAAAAAAACCATTTAAATTATAACATGCTTTTCCAGGAACAAAGAACTTATATTTGTGCACACAAATACAGGCTATGCAGACAAGTATTCTGTGTATAATCTTCTAGAAAAAGTTGGCAGACAAAATGTCCTCAGTGGACAAAAGCCAGGCAAACTAACTGAAAGATGATATTTATGTTTGACTTATGGAATCGGATTCCACTATGATTTCCAACTTTGCAGTGTGCTGTGGGAAAAAAAGAAGATACTCTGCTGACATCCTTCTACAATTTGGATGTTTCCACAGCAAATGCAGTGAACAGAGTCTCTTCTCCCCTAATTCGGCTATTCCCAGCTCCGTGCTTCAGCAGGATGATCTTCCAGGTGGACCAATACAACTGGTTTGGAGATGTGCTAAAGCCCCAGTTGGTGAATTGATCTGCATTTAACTTATCCTTCTATTATTCTTTCTTTCCCTTTTGTTTTGTGGTTTTTCTGCTGAGCTGTATAATTCTCCTGGTGCAGCTCACTATGCTGTACTGCAGACAGGTGTATTACAGTGCCTCAGAGGAATGATACTCTCAGTCAGAGAACTGACCAGATCATTAAACCATAGGCTCAGTCTGTGCTTAAATCCCACGACAATGCTGTTTATTATTGCTATGATTATTTTTAGGTTATGATTTAAGCTTTGGATAGTGGCAGCAACTTTAGAAAGCAACTTTTTGCCCATTAGAGCCAGTGATGAAAATCATTAAAAAAACCCAAAAGAATATGAGGAAATATATGGTTGTTTCAAAAAAGAAAAAGTTAATATAATTAATCCACACTCCCTTTGTTTTATTACTAATTCTTGCATCAAATTAAATAGTGAATTCCCAGAAAAACCTTCAAAATCAACTTTTTGAAAAAAACCCACATTTTTTTTCAGACAGCTGCAAACTTCAGTTAATTTAGATCCCCTAGAAGTGTTGTACATCAAGCTGTACATACACATTATGCTCATTCTGTTCATAAAATTAACTCACGTAGTTGCTAGAAACTGCTTGAATTGTTCTGTAGAGCGTCTTCCCTTAAAAATCTCTAAGTTTATAGTTGCAACAAATGAATACATATTATCTACCCATCTTCTAGAAACAGCCAGAAGCAGTTTCACTGTGAAGTAAACAGGATGTGTTCAATCATGCATAGAAGCCTATAGTGCTAAGCTGGCATAAGTACTTTGCAGTAAAAAAAAAAGGTCAAATTTTATACTGAGATAATGATCATGTACGAGTTAATGCTCTGAAAAATAAGTCTGAACACAGCTCTTCACTTTCTAAAGGCACATAAGTAGGATGTTGCTCTTGCAAAGCCACCTGCAGAACAGCACCTACTGTCTCACTAAGGAGTTAATTTCAGAGCCTACACAGGACTGTGCAAATGCTCATATTCTCACACCTTTCCAAAACAATAAAAGGAAAAGGCAGTCCTCACTTATGTTTAGGCTCTGAATTTTTTAAAATTATTCCCATTATACTGTGCTAAGAGCTTCATCAGAGATAGGGATGGTGACACACCAATGAAAGCGCAGCAGGGTTTGTAGGTAGATATTGTTCCTTTGTTAGACAGATATCACTGAAATAAATGGCTAGCTCTTGTGTGCAAGGATGCTTTTTCTTCAATTTCATTCACCCGAAAATCAGCTTTCTGTGAACCACTCCAGGGATGTAATCTTTGTGTTTTCCCCTGTAAAGTGGAAAACATTGGGTGATTGGGAACTGACTTGACTTAACAACTATCCCATGGATTTCTGCTCCCAGGATTTTCTTCAGCCAGTTCATTTCCCACAGCACTTCACTATACAGTCACAGTTCTGCTTGTACATTCAGTGATAAGTCAAAGTGGCCAGGATTGCGTCTAGAAATAAAAAGGTTTATTTGTCATTATTTTCCAAAATTCTGTTTACAAGCATTCAACATGTGGTGAGCCCACACTCATACATGTTGACACTAAAGGAAAATCAGCCTTTTTCCCCATGCAATTTCTGCTGATTGCTGTGAGCAAAGAGCCCTGGACCCTTTGTTGAGCTGATTCAACTCTAACCCAGAAAAAGGTATTCACCTTTTGGAGGGAAGATTTTCATTGTTTATTTTCGAGGGGTTTCTCCCACTCTGGGACAGTGACTTCAATTACCTTACAAATAAGACCAATGCATACCATAGCTATCAGGAGGTTAGTAGACCAACCACTCCCCTTGGGGACAATAAACCATCACACTGACTTGATTACCCCTTGCCTAACTCTCCTCAGTCTCAGGAGCTGAGTCTCAAACACTGATAAAAGACAGATTTAGGGAGGTCATATAAGTGATAAAATTTTGGCTTCAAGAAAGCAGTAACAGTGTGACAAAGAAAGAAAAAGTCCGTCACCAAACACAGATGTCCCATCTGATGTGTCTCACACAGAGAGCGATACTAATTTAAGGCTGTATTTCACTGACAAATCAAGGTATGTCAGTGCTTTTGAGACAAGAAGACCTTTTTTTTCCATGGAAATAATTAGCTTAGAATTACTATTGGAGAGAAGGCACAGCGAGTGCCTTTATCTTACACCAGTGAAATAAGTTACATCTGAGGAGTAGAACTGGAATGAACTCAACAGGTCAGATTGAACCAGCTCTGCCTGGTCACAAAGACCATAGTACCACATCATTACGTAGAATATGCTTCTATTTTCCATCTAATTTTTCTAATCTATTGTTACTCTAAGGTAATTACAGAGAAACCCATAAGGTTTTGTGCAATGACAGCCTCCAGTGGCTACAAATTGAAACTGAAAATTGAGACTTGAAGCACTGCAGAATGCAGAGGCAGGATCATCCAACCAGTATCGTGGGGATGAGACATAGAGATATCACAGACCTTTTCTGATCCTGCACATAAAACCTGAAGAACAGTAACAGAGGCTTTTTTCCTAAGGTCATTGGGAACTTTTGGGTTGATCTCTGAAAATGTGGAGCCAGAAGAAAAAAAGTCATCGTTAAGAGACAGGATGATACAGCCACATCTGTTTAGAGCGGCTTGATCAGGAACAGTGAAGTGCATGCACTTGTATGGCATGACCAGCAAAATGTCCAGCTTGTATGTCATGTCCAGCTACCCTTGCAAAAAACAAACCCAGAAGAATCTTTTTTAATATCATAGCACTACTGGACAACAGAATCTTAGTGAACAGAAACAGCATTTATTTTCTTGTCTGGAACACAGAGGAACATAGTTTTTCCAATTAAATCAGAGCTTTATAATCCTCAAAACATTGTCTTAAACAAGTGTCTTTATCTCTTTGTTGATATGAGTAAGAATATCTGTTAGCTGGTTGCTCCAAGAATCAGCAGCAAAATGTCAAATTAATCCTTGCCCAAAAGGCTGAGAAGATGGCCTAAAAAGAAAGTGATGGTGGTAAAATAATGAATACTTAAAACAGTTTAAATTTACTGATGCAATTCCTAATCTCCTGATTTAAATCAATACAAAAATAAATTGAGACACGGTTTAAACCTAGTTTAGCTCATGAGTTATTTAAAGCTACATTTTTGAATTCTGTGATGAGCATCTCTGTGTAGATTTATAACAGTTTAATAACATTTATTTTAAATTTATATCCATAGCCAAGCTAGTGCATCACTTTCATAGCCAGAATTTTCATATTATATGCATTTGTTGTTCCCTGGAAAGGGGTTATTTTTTATATGAGGGCATATTTACTCATCAGCAAGTCTTTTAGCCTTCTTGATTGCACATGGATCTTTGTGAATGTGAAAGCAGGCACATTTTGCTTGCGGAGAGACAGAGGGAAAAGAGCCACTTTCCTGCACACCCAGCCATGTACCCAGGGTCTCACGGTGGAGACATCTCTGCCCCCGACAGCACCTATTCCCTGCAAACCCTCTGCTTCTTGGACACGCAGGATTTTTGCAGGTCACCAAAGCTTCCACTTTCACGATGGGTTTTCTGTGCTTTTTGTCAACTGCTCATGTGTACAAGGGTCTCAAAGTTGGCGCAGGGTGTTGGGGATACATCCCGAGCAGGGTTCGTGCAGCATGGTTTTCTGGCTGCGATGCGCGGCTGCTGCGGAAACTCTTGAGTCACTTCGATGGGTTTACATGGCGAAGAAGAGGCCTCGTCCTCCAGAGCAGCAAGACGTCGGGCTGCAGCGACATCGGCAACAAGCCCTGCGGGCGACCTGCCGAGGCTTGGGGTTGGGCAGGAGTGCTGCTGGGCAGGAGGATGCCCTTTGGGGAGGTGGATGGGTTTTGGGGAGGAGGATGCCCTTTGTGGGGGAGGACGCCCTTCGGTGAGGCGTACGCGCTCTGCAAGAGAGGACGACCTTTGGGAAGGACACCCTGCGGGGCGGGCCCGTGCCCGGGGGCGGGGAGCGGCGGCCGGCTCCCAGCCCGCGGAGCCGCGGGCCGGCCAGAGTTGCTCCCGGGAGCGGGGCGGGGGCAGCGGCCGCTCCGTGCCCGGAGCCCCCGGAGCCGGCATGGGCGGCGGGGAGGCGGCGTCCTGCGTGTTGCGGTTCCACCTTAGCGTGCGGTTTTGCTTCTCCTGTTCCGATTAGGACCTGACTAGGCCTCTCCGTGGGCCCCGTGGCTCATGCCTGCTCTCTGCCCCTCTCTCGCAGGTGCCTTCCTGCGGGGCTCTGCCTGCCCGGGCAGTGGCTGTTCCCAGCAGGAGAGGGTGGCAGTGCTGGCGACACCTGGGCACCTCCTGGGAGGCTGTCAGAGCTGGCAGTCGGGGAAGCCCGATAGCATCCAGAGAGATGGAAATACCGCTTCCCTCGAGGGGATAATAGTAATAAGGAGTTACTATTTAATGATTGTATGTCGGTGTCATTTTAAAAATAGCAGACACTTTGCATTTTTCTGTGTCATCTGCTTTTTGATCAGAGAAGACAAGTGGCAGTACCAGCAGTGGAGGTGAGGTGCGTGGTAGGATTGGAGAACTGGTATGAAGGAGTGTAGGATGGGTGATGCCTCATCCCAGATGCTGTAAGGGAAGAGTTGGCATTGCAGACACAGTGCCTGAGTGATACAGCATCCAAAACCTTTATAGCTCTACAGCAAGTTGTGTTTAAATAAGTTGGTGTTTCCCAGTCACAGCTGTTTAGTGCTGCTGCTAATAAAATGTCAGATACTGTAAAAATGAGCATGTAGACCCACTGAGTGAAGTGGAGGTCCTGGAGTGTCTTGATGCCCTTTTGCAGAAGACTATATACAACTAGTGTATTCTAGCATCCTCAGGAATAAAACATACGTTGCATCATCCTTTATACTTTTTTTTTTGTATTATTTTGTCTCTTCCGTACAGTAATCATGCAAAAATGTTTCTTTCTCCTAGGGCCTGTGGAGAAAAAGGTGGTTGTCGATCTTCAGAAGCTAGATGTGGCTCAGGATAGTCTGGGCAACTATGGTTTCTTCACTTTGATTTACAATCAAGGCTTTGAAATTGTGATAAATGACTACAAATGGTTTGCATTTTTTAAGGTGAGTTAACCTGGTGTGTTCTATACCACTTGCTGTTGCCAAAATGGCCTCAGAGTTAGGCTTCTCTTCAGTCCCTGCGTATTGCAGTGGGTCAGTTGGGACACTTGATGATCTTTGGCTCTAAGGTTTGCCTGGAATACCAGATAAAGGATTTCTCATTTTCTTGTTTTGAACACAAGGAAACAGTGATCAGTGGTTGCGTAGGGAGCACAGAGAGGGAAGAAGTATTCCATACTGGCCATTATCTGAAAAAAAAATACAGATGCTGCTACTTGCCCTTCTGGGCATGCTTAAAGCAATTGAAGCTTAATGAAACTAACTTTCTTGGTAGCCTGAAGTTTTGGTTTTTTTTTTGACCCTGTGTGGACCCAAATCAAATAGCAAATACCACTGCTTGTATCTTTCCTTACAGATGTTGTCAAATGCATGGAAACTGTAGAGCCATCTATCCTCCTTGATGGAGAATTACTTGGATCTATAAATTTTATTTCAGAATACTACTCTAATACCTAAGGAACCTTTCTGCTGCCTCTTAATTTTTCCTTTGGAGTAATACTGTTCTCTTCAGTCCTTGTTAATGCCTTCAAGTCAAGCTGAAAACAGTGATGGTATGTAGGGGTTAGACAGGAGAAAACACTCTGTTAGGAGCACTCTGCTGCTGTCCTGATGAGTGACATGATGAATCTGAAGGGTGGTTTGAAGTAATCTCTGCAGGATTTACTACCTGGAAGACAGATGCTTTGTGCAGTAGGGCTTCTCAGCTGGTGATTGCAGCCCTGGCCAGGAAAAAGGAATGTATTTTTAGTTGTTTCAGGAAGGATGATCTTGTGTCTGACTTCGGATGAGTGAACAGTAAACATTCAGGCCTTGTCTGGGCATAAAATCTCTGAACTTTGGGTAATATTGAAGAGGACAAAGAAATAATTTTCGCTCTAAATTGTCTTTCTGGGAGCCAAGGTAGATGGTTTATTTTACAGCAACTAATTTAAAGTCAGTGTTTAGAGGTGTTAACAAAAGCAAGTGATCCAGTCTTTCAGGAGAGCTGGAATCCTTACTGAGCAGAAATTACATAGAAGGTTCCAGTTTAACTGCAACCTCCTTGCAGCTCCCGTCTGTACTGATTTGGGTTCATGGAAGGGAAAGGACTGTATAGACTGTTGAGCACAACTACTGGGGAAGTTATTTACATGCTCAATGTTGTAGGTTAACTCCAGGAAACAGCAAAGCACTACTCAGTGCATTGGGGGAGTGAATTGGAAGGATAGAAGTGCAAAAACTCATAGGCTGAGATAAAGGTACTTTATTAATAGGTAAAGCACAAGCTGTGTCTGTAGGCAAGCAAAGCAAAGTGAGGAATTCATTCAGTATTTGCCATCAGGATAACTTGCCACCATAGTAAGCAGGTGTTCAGCCATTTCCAGGAAGGCAGGGCTTCATTGTGCACAACTGTTAGATAAGGCGGCAGAAGCCATAATTCTGAATTTCCCTCTTTTCTCCCTTCCCCAGCTCTTGTTTCTATGCATGACACTGTTCAGCATGGAATTTCTCTTTGGTCAGTTGGGGTCAGCTTTCCCAGCTGTGTTCCCTCCCAATTTCTCATGCACCCCCAGCCTATTTGCTGTCAGAGCTGTCTGAGGAGCAGATGAGGCCTTGGTGCTGTGCTAGCACTGCTCAGCTAAACTAAAACATCTCTGCATTAACAACACTGTTTTCTTAACAGTCTGAAATGTGGCATTATATAAGCCACTATAAATAAAATGAACTGTCAAGACCTAGTGCACTCTTATAACTGGAAATTTTTAAAATAAGAATGCAATTTTGTAAACAAGACAGGGTCTTGTACTTGAGCAAAAGCAAAGTGTGTGAGAGAAACACCTGATGGACATTCTCATCTGTATATGATAGTGAAATTATATTGCTATGATATGCGCTTCTCATAGGTTTGGCAGGTGATACAGCAAAGGCCACGCAGACACTGAAGGGTAATCTAACTGAGCAGAATTACTCTGAAATTTCTCAGGCAGGGACACCTCTATGAGCTCATCTGCAGTGAGAGGACCTGCCTCAAAAGTGCCAGGAATTGCTGCCTGTGTGAGGACAGCAGAGCACTGTATGCTGTAGTATTGTCCATTAACTCGGTTTTGAGGTGTGTTCTCTCTTGGGGAGAATTCAGCAGTCGTTGGATTCATCTGAGGAGAGTGTAGTTGAACTAGCAGAATTTGGGCTGGTATTGTACACTGAAATACAGAGTTGTTTTACAAGCCAATATGCTAGCCAGTAAAAGAATTACTGGTTATCAAACAAATCCCTGAGTGTGAGGAATTTAATCACAGAAACAGTTGTGGCCTGCTCTTGAATATATATGGATCTGTTAGTTGCCAACTTGAAGACAGCTGAGAGTCACTGAAGGCTGCTGCTGTCCATACCTTGTGAAATACGTCCCCAGAAGATGGGCACTAAGTCAAGTGACTCATAAGCACTGATGTCATGTATTGCATTGATTTTATGTATTGCATTGTTTTGCAAAAGTACTCTTAAAACAACATACCAAAACTGTTGCAGAATAGTTTAAGCTGAAAGGAGCTTCTGGTGGTCATCTGATTCATCTTGCTTCTCAAAACAAAGTAAGTCAAATATACACCTGAGCAGTAGCAATAAAAAATAGCTTGCATTTTATGGTCATGAATGTCTCATCCCTGTGTAAACTAATGGATTAATTCTTAGTTTTGAAGTTGGCTTCAGTATTAAGAAAGAGCAAGCTTGTTTGGGTCATAGCTCAGTAATGGGGAATTCATCAGCAAGACGCATTTAAATTAAAGACTTCTTTCCTGAAACACCATAGGGAGGATTAGAACCCAGCTCATTTACCCTCTCTAATAATTCTGCTGCTGTAAAAAGAACAGATTACCAAGATGCAAGTCTATTACTGAGAATCATGAGGAAATACCACAGCACTTACTAAATGCATTTTTTGCTGCAGACAATTACTTGCTGTTATTGGGCAAGAACATGCAATGTGTCTATCTGCAAAATTCCCAATTTCACAACTGTCAGTGGGCACTTACAGGGGGAAGTGGTTCCTTACAAACTGCTTGACCTTGTGACATATTTAACTGCGCATATCTGTTTATTTTTAATCCAGTAAATATTGCGTTAGTGGATTAAGTATTGCATTACTGGATTTCTGTTATATGAAACAGAAATACAGCAAGTCTGAGATTGAGCAGAGGGAGGATTTGCCAGGTACAATGAGCAGCAGTATTTAAGCTAGTGCTTGGTGAGTTTCAGGCATAGAAATGCCCCTTCTGCTAATTGAACTTCCAATGTATTTTTTCCTAGTGTTAAAGAATTAAGCTATTAATTACTGACAGGAATGCTCTGGGCTTGTCTAAATGGTGGCTTTATCGGAGCTACTCTACTGTGTAGGTATGGACACAGCCTGTTTGGCTATGCATATTTCAGTGAGTTTTTAGTAGCTTTTTGTTCTTGTGGGTTACAAAACAGACAGCCACTGCAAGTTTTGTAGGGTCTCATTGCCTTTACAAGGTATTTTTTCTTTCACTTGAGGCCTGTGGGGAAATGACTTTATACATCAGAGTGGATTGGGTGAGCTAATCATTTCTATTTTTTCCTCAGTTTACTCTAGTATCTGAACTAAAGATGCTCTAACAGTGTTTTTTTTCTAATTATTGTTGTACGTAGAATTAAAGTTTGCCAAATTAAATGTAGCATCCTACTGCATTCTTGCATTCCTACTGCTTCTAGCACAAAATAACTTGTTTAATGTGTGGTTCTGAAACATCCTTGTACTGAACTTGGATGTGAAGTTAGTGTTCTTACTCTTGGCAGAAGCTTGATCCTGTGCTTCTGCAGGATGATACAAGGATTATTCAGGGTTATGCAATATATATATAAAGTTCTAAAGTTTTTTTTTTTACCCCCAAGGGATGGCAAAAGAAATAGGAACAGCATAACATAAAAAGCTAGAGTGAGGCTGAAAGGAAAGTTGAGGCCAACTTGTTTCAATTCCTTGATGTCTTTGAGGTATTTATTTATTGTTAAGACTACCACTCTGAGATGAGACAGTCTCAGAAGTTTCTCACTGTTTGTCCCTTAAGCGAAGTGGTTCTACTTCTGACTCCTGAGATGTACTTTAGCAAATACCAGAAGCCTGGCATTTTTTCATACTGAAACATTACAGATACTTCAGCAAAAAACAGAGATAGATTTTAGAAAATTTCACCACTCAAGTTACTAATCTTTTCCAAACTGATCTTTGTCACACCTTTTTCTCTCTTCCCGTGCTCCCAAATTTTGTTAAAAACCAGAACTGACATTTCTGAAACAAACAGCCTAGATAAGTAACAGCAGTTAATGTTTTAAGTTTTCAGGATATGGAAAAAAAACACCCAAACCTGGATACATTTCATTTCATGTTGTTAAAGTAGAAGTGCTAGAGTTGCTAATGCTATTTAATCATCCTTGAAATCAATTGAAAGTCAGCTTTTAACCTGTCCAATTTGGGCTTGCTTAACTGGCAGTGAGCAACTGCTGCTTTCCTAAAGCGTAAATCTGAAAGCACAAAACCCAGAATTGCAGAATATTTCCTAGAGTAAAGAAAATCCACCTGGAGTTGATACTTACTGGCATTTTTTATTGGGTAGCAAGATGCAGTAGTTTGTTCTGGTAACATCATCTACATCTCTTTTTGTATAGTAGGGCATCTGCAAGTCTGCAGCTCTGTTCTCATTCAGTGTGTGCTTCCCATAGTAAAATGCATAGGCACACTTGAGAGATAATTCATTCCACCAGGTTTAATGTGTAGGGTAGTCCTGCCTCCTGGAACTCAGGTTGGCTTATTGCTCAGGCATTGCTTAAGTTGAGAACAACAGATTTCAAAGAGGGTGGGACGTCTGCCTTTCTGTGTGGCATTGCTGAATTCCCATTAAAATGCTGTGACTAAGAAGGTCTCCATCCTTTCTTGCTTTCCTCTTACTGAGATTAAAGATTTTAAAAAAGCTTTAAAAAAGCTTTAAAGTGTTATGGTTTTTACTAGGACTAGAATTGAACATATAGTTAGATTATGTCATGATGACCAGCACAGGAGAGATTTTATTAAGAGTATACTTGACTGAAAAGCTTACCTGGGTTCAGATATCTTAACAGCAAGCTTTGAAGTTTAGCTACATGAAGGCTTTTAAGGTTAATGTTGGCATGGCTTGGCTAAATTTTGGCATTAGGCAAAACCACATAAGTTGTCAGGATTGAGAAAAATATGCATTTGAAATAGAATTAAATTTTACTGTTTTCAAAGCTCAGAATTGGAACTATGAATATAGTTGTGGGTGCCTTTCTAAAAGAGTTATACTAGATTGGTCAGGTTGCTGGATAAGAGTTAATGCTGCAGATGTGAGCATTGGCTGATGAAATTATCATGTGACACAGTTGCAGTGGTCAACTCAAAAATGAAAACCATCTTTAAAATCTTCAGAGAAATGCGTGCAAGCAGTTCTCCAGCAGTTGCTGATGATCACAGCTGTATGGCTGTTATCCTCCATGAAGGATGCTGTTCTGAGGTGGGCTCTGTGGGTGTTTTGGGTACTGTGCTGGCAGCTTCTGTTGAGTCTGACATTGTAATTTACATCCACCTGAGTCGGCTGTTGCTTGTGCAATGGTGCCATTTTCCTGCCATGTGACTGGCTGTTAGTTGGGCAGGTGTACTCACAGTTGGTCCTCTAAAACTGGTACAGTCAAATTTCCTAGATCTCATCTGTCAGTTTCAGTTTCTTCACTAGTAGAAGTAAGAAATGCTGCATTTCCTAGCAAAGTTGTGTTAGCAGTGATTTATTGTAATTATCCACTGCTTCTAGCAAGCAGTGGACATCATTGTTAGGGCACTGATTAGGTTTTTTTAAGGGCTTCTGTGCCACTTGTCTACATCAGTGGCTCTCCATTAAAAGTCAGAGGGCGGTAAAGCAAATTGTGACCTTGTGTCGGTATATTTTTGTTTCATAGATACATTGTTTTTTGGAGTTGAAATTCCCTTTATCCAAATGTCATTCATGTGTTACGGTCTCAAAGTCTCCATGCCCATTTTTCAAAGTCATTTCAGTAGTAGCTTAGTCTGGTATTCTACAAAAAGGCAGCTACAGAGGACTTGAATTGCCTAATTTTAGGCTTCTACATAAGAGTGTCTGAAATTGGCTTTTATGTGTTTTTTATATTGAAGCATTGCTACTGGCTGTCCCTTCACCTCCTTGCTAGTTTTGTTGATACATGTGAAATGAAAGAGCAGTACAAGAAATTCACTACATTCACTTTTCCAAAAGATCAGTTGCACAGATAGTGTGAATGCTATTCTGCTTATCTCTCTATGTCTTTAAAAAACCAGTGAATTTTATCTCTGAAAAGGGAGAGGGATTGCTAGGAGAAAAACATGGTTTTTGTTGTTTTTTTATTTCAATTCACTAGTTAGCGGATAACTCATTGCCTTTTTTTAATGAAGATAAGCCCCAATTCTGTGTTACTTGTTTTAATTCAGATTAACACAATGCAAGGCAGGATGTTGCAGGAAGCAGGCCTGTTCCTCTGCTAACCTTCAGTATTAAGATTGAAATTCTGTGCCTACTGAGAATGGTTAATCTGTGGTGGCTTTTAGATAGGAAAATTAAAATTTAGATAGGAAAAAAAAACAGGTATTAATTTCTACGGTCATGTAGAGACAGAAAAGTGATCTCACAGGAAATTAGATGCAAAGTCACTACCTGTTGCTTTTGGAAGTGTCTGAATTTCTAGTTCTGCTGTTGTGAAGAGGGTATTTCTCAAAAGTCATCTCTGGACCTTGCCCTTGGTATTTGGCCAAGTTTGGTTATTTCCCACATTGCACAATCTTGCACAGTAACAAAGGAAGACTAGAACAAGGCAAGAGCTCAGCCTTCTAGTGCCCCCACCCTGCTCCAGCCAGGAAACACACTTGCTGAATGTAGTAGATGTCACCTCTGCATCCTCCAGACTGGGGACAAAGGAAATTCCCGTTGTTCCAAAACAGTCAGAGGATTAACCTTTAATTTTATTCTGCTGATCGATAAACCTAATTATTTCACTGTAAGTTCTCCTTCAGATTTGTCACAAACATCCCAGTCTCTTTAATCTTTTCCATCTTGGGGCATTTCCATCACTGTAAGCCACCACCTTCTTCAGTAAAGAAGCCGAGCAAACATTTTGTTGAAACATAGTTACAGAATCCTTGTAGGATTGTGCATGTACAGCTCAAATAGGATGAGATTTAATGAAGGTTTTTTTTGGATAGGAAACTTGAATTCTGTATAAGCGATTTTTTTTTGTGATTAGAAGAGTAAAGTTAAAGCCTTTGTTGTATGGGGTTTTCAGGCGGCTTCATAGTGTAACACAAACCACTACAGCCTTACACAAAACACTTTAACCTTAAGAGATGAGTAAAGAGCCACACACACCTCCACTGTGAGACATTCTGTTATCACAGAATTGCTAATTCAGAAAATTTATGTAGCTGGGCAAAGTGTTAGTGGTACCTGTTGTATGAAGACACATTTTGTTGAATATATTAAATTATTGCTCCTGTTCAGTGGTAAAATGAAGACTTGTGTGGCTGAACAAGGAAGTATTAGGACTCAGGACTTGAGGCTTTGGTAGCAGTCTCTGCTGCCAACTTTAAATGAGCTTTTCTTACTGTCTCATTTTGATAGTTCCTGTGAAATTGTTTCTTGTTGCTTTGCCATCACAGCTCAAACCTAAAAAAGTGCCTGGAAATTTCATCTTTGTTTTTGACTTGTGAAACCATAACAGTGCATAAATAGTGCATAAAGTTTAAAACAGAAATAGTACGTGTCCTCCTGTGAGGTTACTGGATGACAAACTTGCCATCCTCCCTATGTTTGAGTCAGTTTCTCAAACTTCTGTGGCACTCCAGACTTAGCTTGACTGGTCGAATATTTGGTGTAAGAAATCTCAGGGCCTTGAAGAGAAGGTTAAGTACTAGGTAGTCTTTCACATCTTGCTGAGAAGTAACTGTTGCACCCAAATAATTATTAGCACAGGTTAGTTGATACTGATAAGAATGCGTACTTTGTTGCTAAAAGTGCAAGTCAGAACCCAGTTGTCTTTTGCAGCTCTTTGGTAAATAGCAGCTTCTTTAATCTTAACCTCTGGAGTGTGTTTGGCCACTTCCTGTGAAACACAGGCAGGAAGAAGCAGCTGTGAGTGGGTGGGGAACTATGGCTATGCTAACAAATGAACAAATGCATCTGCTCAATGCAAGCATAACTTCTTCACATTACAGTACAAAAAGGAAGGCCAGAATGTAACCAGCTACTGTAACGAGACCCTCCCAGGATGGGTGCATGATGTACTTGGCCACAACTGGGCTTGTTTCATAGGACACAAAATTTCTTCATCTCCGTCCGATGTTCGCATCAACAAGCAACCTCTCCAGAAGCCCAGGGGAAGGTAAGCAACAGATAAGTGAGCTTTTTCTGGAATAAAATGTTTCATAACAGTGCTTGAAGTTTTAGCTAAAATTGTAAGTACCAATTCCAGTACTGAGGGCAAAGTTAATGCCAGTGATAGTGTTGGAAATAAACCTGAATGCACAAGAACAGAGAAGGGTTTGCCTGTTGCCTCACAATTTTTCCTTCAGTCTGTGGTGAAGCCCTGTCATAAAACTGACATGTCCAAGGAAGCTGGTTATATCTAGTCTGTCTCAAGTTTTAGAAACCTTACCTTGATCCAATAATTCCATGTTTCTTTATCAGTACCTACCAGAAGACACTGCCAGAGTTACATGTTGAGTTTAGTGAACACCTTTAGTTTCAATCCCAGTCCTTTTCTTACTGTTTTACTTGATTCCTTTTGTTTGCAGTCTCTCCCACAGACGTTACGTGCACAACTTCGACTTTGTAAATGCTATCAATGCTCACCAGAAGTCATGGAGAGCAACAAGATACAAGGAGTATGAGAATTTTGCCCTGGAAGAACTAACTAAAAGAGCTGGGGGTCTCTATTCCAGAGCTTCAAGGTAATAAGACATTTTGTTCTGCAACAAACCCCACTGCTGCCAAGAGTCTGCTTGTATTTGTCCTGGCTCTTAGCTGTGTTTAGTTCAGATGTTTAATCAAGTTTCAAGGCCTTCCAGTTCGTGTTCATATTCTTCATATGAAAAATGAAACATATTTTTAATTTGAATGATTGTTCTGATCATCTGTTGTCTCAAGCAGTTGGCACAAATAGAGTCACCCACCCTTTACTCTTGCCCAGTAACTTGCTGCTGAACTCGTATGTGCAGGGAAGAAGTGGGGACAGTCTCAGTCATCATCTCACTGACCTGTCTGCTCATCAGCTGCTTGCCATAGTCAGGAGTTTCTGTTTGTCCTTCATCTTGGTTCTGCTAGTTCATAGTTGCAGTTGAAAAGCTGTGAACTGCTCTCTGCTCCTAAACATATCAAAGATTTCTGAGGGAATTCCCTGGTTACTTTGATAATTTGCCACACCTGCAACAAGAATCCTCTAGCAGAGTAGAGTGTCTCAGTGAAGAAGCATGAAAGTAGCCCTGAGAATGCCTTCAGAGTCCTGCAGATTACTCAGCTGAGAGTGGTAGTGGTGACAGGTACATCATCCTCTACAAAATTTGAGAACAAGTTTATTGATCTAAAGATTCCCTTCTTTATAGCTGTCTTACCTTCTTCATAGGTTTGCTTTTTCAGCTCTTGGTATTTCTGTGAGTGGGAATGCTACTTACTTTTCCAAGCTGTGGTAATCATATGTTTGTTGAATACTATAGAATAAAAATTCTGATTTGCATGGGAATATCATGCAGATTATGGTTTCATTGCATAGATAGAGGTCACCTTGTAGATGCTCTTAAATACAGTAACCTATTCGGAAGCTCCCTCCCACCCATGCAGTACCATGACAGTATTTGGTTGGCCCTCTCCTGCTTTCAAAACAGACTCCAGTGTCTGGTGTTTGCGAATGGCACCTGAGCTCAAGCATCAGGTTATGTGAAAGTTGAATGCAGGAAGCTCTTGTCTTGCTGATACGAGCATCACTTGGCTGCAGGTGGTAGATGAGTGCAGGTAACATACTTCTTCAAAAGCCACAGTAAAAACTTGCTCCAGAGAAGTCTCCAGGGCAAGTGGGACTGCAGTTAGTGAATTGTTGGTGTAAGCCATGCCTGTGTCTGAAATGAAAGTAGTTGCTGTCAGGCAAGATGGTTTCTGCAGTCAGACATTCTACATACTTTATGATTGCAGTAAAATGTTGCAGAACTGTGTTGCTATAATCTCTGAGCACTTCAGATTGGTGCAAAAGTACTTGACCTCAGCAGCCTATGGATGTTAAGGAAACTCCCCTGTTGGACCAGCCAGGAGCCGCTCTGGCAGTCACACTCACACCACCTGAGCTGGGACTGAGACCCCTTTGCTGCTACACCCCACACTCACAGTCCCACTGGGGTTCCTTTTCCTTCCCATAGCAGAGTCTCCGATGTCCAGATCTTTCAAATAATTTAATCTTGGTGCAATAACTAAATAGTAAAACAGCAGTTCGAAGTGGGTCCCTCTGAGGAGAGACCGCAAACAGAGGAGCCTCTGGGCTTTTTATACCCCCAGCCTTAAGTGTGGAAAGTCTGGGGTCCTCTCTGTGTCCTGTCACAACAGGTTCCTGCTCCCTTTGTTATACAAAAGGATTTTGTCACCCAGAACTTACTTTGAAGCTCACACTGCAGCTTGCAAATTGAACTATCTGCACTGAATGTATTCCTCAACGGTGGATAGTTAATAATATAGTTCCCTCAGGGAGCAATTTGAGTAGGTCTTGAATCCTGCTCAAGCTTATCTCTTCATATTGACACCCACTCAATTTAGATGGAGACTATTTTAAATTGCATAGTATGAAGCAAGTCCAACTAGTAGAAGCCAAAGATGGAAACTGATTGTTATGTTATAGTTTCCTTGCCTAGAGTGTGATACATTTATCAAAAGCATTTTCTTCTCTTTAGGCCAAAGCCTGCACCTCTAACACCTGAGTTACTCAAGAAAGTTTCAAGCTTGCCAGAATCCTGGGACTGGAGAAATGTGAATGGTGTCAATTATGTCAGCCCCGTTCGGAATCAAGGTAAAAATGAATAAATAAAAGCTCTGAATTTGATGTGCTGGAGCTCCTTTGATGTAGTTTGTCATTTGCTGCTAACCAGAAGGTTTTGCCTAGTGTCTTGCAGCTGACAGATTGCACCTTTACTGTGAGTAACCTGTGGAAGCTGGGTGGAGTCCTGGCTAACAACACTGTACCGAAATAGGTGGTGGTACTGGCTTGTCCAGACAGTGGTGGCTTGCTGGAGTGTCTGAAAGCAAATTACCATGGTATCCTGCATAAACACAACAGGTTTTGTCCAAACAATCTTATCCATGTTTTGTTGCACACTGACTGAACTGATAAACATTTCATTTTTCCCCTGATTTCTTTTGATGGCAAATTATCATGCAGCTTTAATAAATAAACCCATGAAAATTGTTTATACTGCCTCCAAATCTTATCACCCTGATAAATTCAGGTGTTACTTAACTGACTAGTTGCAAGAGGAGATAATATTAGTCACTATGAAAATTGCAGACAATGCTAAAGATAAAATACTGGTAAGAACTTAAAAGGATACCATGCTGGTATGTGTTGATTCTGTAGGGAGTGTTTATAGCACTGTGGTGTGAGATGCCTGAATTATATGTTTATATAATAGAGGCCAGGAGTGAGCTCCGTTAATGTGTCCCTTCCCTGTGCCACCATAAACTTGCATCTACTGGTAGCTATCTGTTTCTTTTGGGGGAAAGAAACAACATTAGTATGGTGAGGAAGGAGTGACTTAAATCACCAGTCCCTCATTTATGGCTAAGTTATTGTGACAGATTCTACCAGCAGTACTCCTGGTAGCAGAAGCAGCATAGGAAGGCTTGTGGAATTTCTAGCTATGTGGAAGTACTGGAAGATGGGAGCAGGAAATTACATGGTCCTATGTAGGTGAGTCCTGTACTTTCTCCTGTTGTGAACTGTGAGTGTCCCAAGGGCTCTTTTATCTTCAAATAATTGAACACTCAGTTCAGACTTACACTTTCTCTGCTGTGTTGCATCAAAGTTTCTCTAAATAAGTATTAGTCTATTGTTTCCAATAAAAGAGCTTCCTACACTTTTTATGTAATCTGAGGGTCCATGCTGCGTGTTTTCAATGTCTGTGGAACACGCATTCTGCTCCATCAAATTAGAATTTTAGCTTTCAAGCTTAAAAAAAAAAAAGAGAAGAATCCTACAACAGAGGTCATTCTGTGGACTTCATAAATACCACTGTGGTAATAGGAAAGAAATTTAGTAGCCAATCCAGCAGAGTTCAGACTGAAATGGTTGTGTGAATTGTATTTTTCACATTTTTGCACACATAATACAACAAAGTGTTCTGCACTGTGGCCCATTTCAGATGCTGTGATTATACAGTGAGTGGGAGGCATCTTCCACTGCTTCACTTTGCCCTGCTGGGAAAAGAGTGTTCCTGTTCAGACTGATTTTGTCCCTTCTCTTCAGAGATGCAACTCACTGAGTGAAGGTGCAATTTCACAGAGTCTTGCTGTTGTAATAGCTCTGCTTTTATACACCTACACAGTTCAAGAGAAAGTATTTTGTTTTGTTCCTCAAGGCTCCCTCCTTTTCATAGCTCTGCAATATTTGATTTTCCCACTGTCAGGAAACAAAAGGAAATCTTGCTCCTTGATGACAAACAGCAGATAAAATAGGACCTTATCCAAGTAATTGTTCTTCCTGTGAGGCTTGTCATTCCATTTCCAAAGGCTTTTTTAATGAGTGGAAGGAAGGTCCTAGAGAGTGAAGAGGCCTAAAGCTAGAAGCAATACCAAATTTTGATGCAAAAGTAAGGAGACTTAACTCTCTGTCAGGAAGCAGAATGGAAATAAAGGTGCCTCTGAAAAGCCAGTGTACAATTACATGCCTTTTGGAAGCAAGGGGAGTGGGATGAATCCACTATTTCAAACATGCTATTTATACCACTATTCTCTTAAAAGTCAGTTATTTTAGGGGTAGCTGTAGAGGTGGAATATTTTTTCAACTGGAAATTACAGGACTAAATCCATTGGTAGGTTGAAATAAGAACAATATTGTCAGCATTTACTTCAAATAGTTAATTTCCCCTTAGCATATGTGCTCCATAAAGAGTAGCTAGAGTCTTCTCATCCCTGCTAATGCCATCCCTGAAGGTTCATTCTGAAGGAATAGGGTAATTGGATAGGTCTTAAATGCTACTGCTGAAAAACACTGGAGCAGTACTTGCCTCTTATTCCTGAATAAGTTCAGTGTTCCCTGAGAAATTGTTAGGAGTGGGTTTTGAATTGCATGCATAAAAGCTAAATAAAGATTTAAAGTTTTTTCTCTATTGGCATTCAAGTTCTAGTCACTGTCTGGTAGGTTTTAACTCTTTTCAGTGGACTTTAGGAATAGATGTACCTGATGGCAGGTGACTAGCCTTGTTTGTGGTACTGACTGCTCCTTGTGGCTCCTTTTTTCCCCTTCTCAGGCTCATGTGGTAGCTGTTACGCGTTTTCCTCCATGGGCATGCTGGAAGCAAGGATTCGTATCCTCACAAACAACACTCAGAAACCCGTCTTCAGTCCCCAGCAGGTTGTGTCTTGCAGCCAGTATTCTCAGGGTAAGGATATTGGTATATATAAAGACACTTTCAAGTGATGAGTGAAGCTGGAGAAGGGGGCTAGTTTGAAAATTTCCATCCCTTCCCCATCACACACAATTTACTTTTTTCATAAAGTATTTGGTAGGCTATATTTTAGTATACTTTAGTACTTTATTTGAAAGGAAAAAAATAACAAAAACAGAGTTGTCAGCCCACCTCACTGCAGCAGTGGGATTAAGTAAGGAGAAGTCGCCCTTATACTCAGGATGTTACTGGATTTTACATCTACCTGTGAGATGGGAAATATCTAAGGAGTAGGGTTCAAAATGTAGCTGATTACATTGCTTACCTAGAAAGAATGGAACTAAATATTCTCCCAACAGCATACTCGGAGGGGGAGATGAGCAAAAGCAATGACTAAAGCTTTCTAGAGGACAGTATCCTTGTTAGGATAGATCCTTGTACTGCATGTAACTAGCTGTCCTTTCTTTCTGACAGGGATTGTCAAGAGCAATTGGGTGAGAAAGAGTCCAAGTATTAGTATTCCCAATATAGCTCCCACAGATGTGAATTTTAGCTTGTGTGTTTCAGAAAGCTGACTGTAGCTAACTGGAGTATTAGGATGATCTGGGTCACTGAAGTGTGTTCAATACTGTATCTGAAAGAATTATGGAAAATTTAAGTGGGAGAATGTCTCACCTCAAATAAGGGAGTTTCCAAGGGAAGAAGCACTTTAATTTTCTTTCTTTGTTTTGTTAAGGTTGTGATGGTGGCTTTCCATATCTCATTGGTGGAAAGTATGTCCAAGACTTCGGTGTGGTGGAAGAGGACTGCTTCCCTTACACAGCCCAGGACTCTCCATGCCTTTTCAAGCGCAGCTGCTACCACTACTACACCTCTGAGTACCACTATGTTGGTGGTTTCTATGGAGGCTGCAATGAAGCCCTGATGAAACTTGAGCTTGTTCTGCATGGCCCCATGGCTGTTGCCTTTGAGGTTTATAATGATTTCATGCTTTATAAGGAGGGGATCTACCATCACACTGGGCTGCAGGATGATTTAAATCCTTTTGAATTGACCAATCATGCTGTCTTATTGGTGGGCTATGGTAAAGACCCAGAAAGTGGTGAGAAATTCTGGATTGTGAAGAACAGCTGGGGCACCTCATGGGGAGAAGATGGCTACTTCAGAATCCGCCGTGGCACTGATGAATGTGCAATTGAAAGCATTGCAGTGGCTGCAACTCCTATTCCAAAGTTATAATGTAAAAAGTCTTCATGCAGTGCCTTGTCCTGAGCCATAAGAACATACTGAAGGTTGAAGCTTTTGGTTAAAATCTGTCCCCTAGCTTGATAAGGCAGCTTTAAGGAATTTTTCTACAGTAGAGCAGTTTCCATATGTGAGCAGGAGAACACTGTTAATTCTGCTCTGTGCAGTGGAGGCTTCCTCTCAAGTCTGACAGTAGATCATCCAGAAGGGCTGTTTTGGTAACAGTGGTGATAGTTACTCATCATTGGATACACCTTCAGTTACCAGTTGCATTTTTTCCATGGGCAATCTTGACCTTCAGATCTCAGAGGGAAGTGTCTGCTATGATAATCCGTAACTGCTTTGAAGGGACACTATAGTGCCTTACTTCTCAGAAATCAGAAAGTCATTGCAATTGGGAACATAAGTGTGTATTGGGGAGGGAGTGAGCAATTACACTGATGAAAATAAAATTCTAAAGCTCTAAGTGTCCTGCGAAAACTGCATGTCAAATCCTTATGACAATAAAAATCAATTCTAAGTTTCAGGCTGTAACTAAATGTTCGAGTTCTGGATTTTTATTGCTGTGCTTCACAGTTGATCATTTCAGAGTTGAATAAAAACCACCCCACTCCTATAGGGGTTTGTATTTGTGGAAGAAGTTAGTTCTTTTGGTGACCTATGAGTTTTGAGCTTCCTTTTTACTTCAGCTTCTGCTGAAGTAAAAAGCTTCCTGAGCTTTTTACTTCAGCAGAATCTAAACTGGTGGGAAAGAAGGATGAGAGGGCAGAAGAGTTAGTAATCTTGCATCTGAAGCTGAGATTATCACAGCAGCATCAAGCAAGTTGTCCAGAAGTGCAGTAGTCCTTGCTGTGGATGTAGGACAATTCATTGAGTAATCTGCTAATTCCCCAGTAATCCTGTTTAAATCCTTTCTGTTAATTTGTTGCTCTGTTTCTTTCAAATATACAAGGTAGAAACATAGAGTTGAGAGATGGAATTGCAGTTGGAATTAACCATTTCTCAGATGCAACACAATACTTTGTTAGCGCAGCACTGGTCTTTGCTGTTCACCTGAGGAAACAAAAATGGCTTAAAGGTGAGTGCCAGTTTCATCCACAGAAGCTAATTTCTTCAGTAGCCTTCTATTGAAATGTGACCAAAGTTAGTTGGTATTTTTCTGTGTAAAATACCGTCTCATAGGTGATTCTTCTAGGTGTAGGGGAATTCATAAAGTGCAGAAAAATTGAACTGTTTGTAATCAAAGTATCCCATTTATCTTAGAAGGGAAAACTCATTTTTACTTCAGTAGGAGAATTTCATAAGAAATTCTGGACTCTAGTTTGCTCAAGTTGAGGGGCAAGGAAAGGATAGCTTCATGGTTTTTTCAATCCCCTCCCAAAAAATATTAAGTTGAATAATATTAAGTTGAACATGAGCCAGCAGTGCCCTGGCAGCCAGGAGGGCCAAGCATGTCCTGGGGACCATCAGGCACGGCATCACAGCCGGGCAAGGGAGGGGACTGTCCTGCTCTGCTCTGAGCTGGGGCGGTCTCACTTCCAGTGCTGGGCAGTTTTGGGTGCCACAGTATAAGAAAGATACAAAGCTGTTAGAGAAAGGGCCATGAGGAGGGTGAAGGGCCTTGAATGGAAGCCACGTGAGGAGTGGCTGGGGTCGCTTGGTCTGTTCAGCCTGGAGGAGTCTGAGGAGAGACCTCATTGCAACTTCCTCATGATGGGAAGAGGAGGGGCAAGCACTGATCTCTTCTCTCTGATGACCAGTGACAGGACCCAAGGCAATGGCCTGAAGCAGGGGAGGTTTAGGTTGGATATTAGAAAAAGGTTCTTCACTCAGAGGGTGTTTGAGCACTGAACAGGCTCCCAAGGGAAGTAGTCACAGCACCAGCCTGGCAGAGCTCAAGAGCATTTGGACAATGCTCTCAGGCACCTGGTGTGAGTCTTGGAGTGTCCTGTGCAGGGCCAGGAGTTGGACCTGATGATCCTTGTGGGTCCCTCCAACTCAGTTTCTTCTGTGGTTCTGTGAAGATATGTTTAGACATTTACAACTTGTGCTTTGCCAGAAGTGGAACAAGGATTTCTGAAATAGGTCGTACTCTGCATTAGATTGTTTTAGCTTAGGGAGTTGGGGGGGTGGGGGGAGGAGCTAGGTTTCTTGATTTTTTTAATAGCTGTAGCACATGAGATTAGCTTGAGAATAAGAATATAAAAGCTGGATTTTTTTTTTACTATCTTTCAGCTATTAGGAAATTGATTCCATATCAGCAAACTCTTGCTGGCACTCAAAGCACGCCAAATATAAAAACACTTGCTAGTCACCATGTATCACATTAACTACATGTGTTTTGAATCACATTCTGTGTTATTTTCTTAGTAATAACATCCCTCAGCTGCCTGTCACTGCTTGTGTGTGGCAGCTGCAGTGGTGCTAATAGGAAGATGGGAGTGTTCTCAGTGTGGTCTGTCACTGTCACTGCCCCCAGCGACTGTCATCAGGCACTGTTTGCCTCTGGCTGACTGCAGTGTGTGAATGTTCCTGTTTTCTGTACTCCAGAGTTGCACAGAAGAATGTCAGTTAGCCTGATGGAGCTGCTGTGTGGATGTAGGTTGTTTATGTGGCTTCTTCCTATAAACAATGCATTAGCTGAAATGGAAAATGTGCTATCTCTCAGGAGAATAATTGATGGGTTGGCAAATAGGTCTTGTAGTGAACATGTAAAGCCCTAATATATTTGACTTAACATGGAAGGTTAATAGATAATGTCATGACTAATAAATACTTGCAGGGGAAATAAAGCTTATCATCAGCACAGCAAATGGAGAGACTAAAAGTGTGGTGTTTTGAAAATTAGTACATACAGAGGACAGTTATCTGTTTAAAAGTGAGTAGAATAAATCCTTAAAAATTCTTAAGAGCTGTGGTGGAGTCTCCATCACTGGAGTGGGATGATTTTTCCCAGTTTGAGGACTTGCCCCTGACACCAGAATTGCTCAGAGACTCATGCAATTGGTTTATGAAGGAGACTTGGCAGGGACATCATGACTCCTTCTTGCTCTGTGACCTGGGAATTTGAAACACAATGTGACATTTAACTTCTAAAGTTGTCAGTCTAACTTTGCAGTGTAAATAAAATTCATATAAAGCAACAGCAGAGATGTTTTTCTAGACTTGTTCAAAGTGCTGAATTTAGGACTGAATAATTTTAAAGTTGTGTTGTTCCAGGGGCCTTGGGAAGACAGGAAAACCAGTGCAGCATTGGAGTTTATTAAAATGGCAAGCTCAGGAGAATATTATAGCTTGATAGCTTCTTGCCTTTTTTTTTTTTTTTTTATTTNNNNTTTTTTTTTTTTTTTAATTACTTACACTTTATCCCTTGCTATCTTGCCCATTGCTGGAGGTTTAAAACTAGCTTGTAAAATGGAGTTAAGAACGCTAGAATACTTTTGAAAGTTCTGCTAATGTGAGACTTCTTATGACCTCTGAAAATACTAAGATATGTTTCTAAACTACTTTGATCAAGATGTGATTAAAACAAGGCTGTAGGTAAGTCTGGAGGTATTGTTAATGGAACATTTCCAAGGATATCAAAAGCAGAATTTTGAAAAACATTTTTTCCTCAATTTTTGTATTTTGAAAGGGACAAACGCTGAGGGAGGGGTGTTAATTATTTTAGAAGACAAAAAGGAAGATTGACTAAGGAAGCATTTTCTCAGTAGTTTCAGTCTACAAAAGAGCATCTTTTACCAAGATTTTCAGTTTTCAGTTTTTCATTTTTCTCTTTTAGGAAAAAAAAACCCATCATGGCAAGTTTTTTTTTCCGCCATCAAATTAGTAATTTCTTCAGAAAAACCATTTCTGGTA
The DNA here is from genome assembly GCA_013397195.1 of Hylia prasina. NCBI lineage: Eukaryota > Metazoa > Chordata > Aves > Passeriformes > Sylviidae > Hylia > Hylia prasina. The sequence continues at coordinate 423,830 of VYXD01001710.1, read as the reverse complement.
TATGTTAAAAACCCTGTTAAAACATCAAAGCCATGACTTATTTTACTTCCACCTGAATAAGTGGGACTTATTTAGCTCTGCTCTAGACAACCTGCAGGGATAGAGCTGCCTGATACCCCTGGAACTGTCTCACTTTGGGTTGAAATAACCTAGGGAATGATGTGGTCTCCACAGTGTAATGAAGATCATGATATTATGCCAGAAGCCTCTCAGGGCTGTGCTGCAGCAGTGAGTGAGAAGTTTTGGGGGGATTTTGCCCAGATCTGCTAGTGACTGTGGGAACTCCAGAGCATTGCAGGAGTGGGGCAGGGACAGCTGTGGGGGATTCTGTCTGGGCAAAGGGGGTCTGTCCTCACCGTGTGTCTGGCAACACAGCCTTACTAATGCTCTCATTTGCACCATGAGAGCAAAATAGCACTTGGGTTGTAAAATAAAATGTGTTAGTGAGGTCCAAAAGCCTGTGGGTATGAACACTCTTGTACCCAGACCAATTCATGGCTAACTCGTGTTTTCCTTACTGCAGTCCATTCATACACATGTAGACATATTGAGTTACTTTAAAAGAAGATGATCTCAGTTTGGACCTTGAATTTGAAATTTTGATGGTAAGCGTAAGCATATTTAAAAGAAAACACAAGTCCTTTCCATATCCTGAGCAATATGGGCAGCATGTCATAAACAAAAAAAGTAGAAGCTTTGACTGCAATACGAAATAACATTCTTGACTACCCTTTCTGAACAGTGAGTTGTAAGTGAAATACCTCCATTTCACTGAGAGCCAGAGTATCTTGTATCTGCTGAGGAGAAGATTTTGGAGACTACAGCTCAAGCAGGCTGAAATTTCTCTGCTGGTTACTATGGCTTCTGGATGTGCTGTTGGCTGAAGCAGTGTGAGCATGTGTATCTCTATGTTTAGGTTTCCAAAAAAGTAAAAAGCATTTAATGGCAGTAAAATTATATTAAGAACCTGCAACTTTAGGGGTGGTCAGGTGCAGGACATTAACAGAGCATCAGTTTTTATCAGTTCCCTCTGAATGGCAGGTGGTGCAGGAGGGAGAGGTTGAAGCCTTTCTGCTTAGAGAGAAACAGGCATGTGCATATTCAGATTTTTTCTATATCTGTAATAGGAAAGGCACTGACACGCACTTCTGCCAATTATTCCTAATTGTTTCATTTGGATCAGCTGGCTTGATCCAGCAGATGCTATTTAGCATAAGATGCACAAGCTAAATTAAACTCTCATGGTAACATTTCATTGGGCTGATAGTTTAGCTCACTCTGCTCCAAGCACATTGTGCTATTTGCACTTTAAGGTATTTGTGCATGTTTATGATTGAAGTGATCCTTGAGACCTCTGACTTACCTCATTAATAGAGAATACTTTTAGGGTCTGTGTAGAAGGGCTGATATCACTTCAGCAATGTGACAGGTGATAAATTGTAAGTACTATCATAACCACCAAAAGATATTAAAAGGGATGTCTTTGCCCTATGAGAATTTCAGAATCTTGAAAAACATGGAACATTCTTAAATGTTCAGCAGTTCCAACCTTGATGTTCTTTTTACTAGATGGGAAAAACTTCCCAAAGACATTAACTAACTGTACAGAACCTTTATATTTAGCAAAGGATACATGAGGATACAGTATGTGGATTTTTTAAAACTTCATTTAATTAACTTCTCTATTACTCTCTTATTTAACACTTGTAACACTAATATAAAGTGATTATATTGTCCCTTCTATCATTCTGTTTAGCATTTCACCAGAATAAATAGGATTTTTTTTGTCTGGACTATACATGGGATTCCTTAAGGTTTTTCTTCTGATTATCAGTGATGACTGAAGGAAGCTGAGTATCTCAGAAGGCAAATCTTCCTGAAAGCACACAGTCCATGACCTCTGGGAGGCCATTACTTCATCTGGGAATGGTGATACCCAAACCAACTGTCTCCTGAATTTTGACTCAGTACTCTGTTCTCAGTCTGACTGAGCCGCTTCTTGCTCCCAGACCTGTCTCTGCATCACAGTTCAGGAAAATCTGGAGCTCACTTAAAATCCTGATCCTATTTTGGGACTCTCTCACTTCTCCCTGTAGGTGTTTAGGCATAAACAGGAATACTCGAAAAACTTGACATTTGGATGACTAAGTCTGTAGTCTGTACTATATTTTGCTTTCATGAAGATTTCCTTCTAAATCTCATACATTAATAAGGCTGCTGAGTTTTGTCATCCTGTTACATTTCTCTCTGCTTTTCTGAAACCCTTTATTAACCTTAGGATTATATGCACGGGTTTAAATTTCAACAGGATAATACCTGTATCCAGTTGTGGGAGGGGAAAAAAAATCAATTACAACAAATGGACTAAAAGGCCAAATCAAATACATAAAACACAGCAGTGGGATGATAAAATATAAGCAATTAAATTTTATTTTCACAGAATGTATCTATTTTCTATGTATGCTGCCCTGAGGAAAAGTAGAAATAGGGTGATTGCATTTTCTTGATTGTTGGGGGCTGATTTTTAAGCTGTAACATTGAAAGGATGACTTTTTTTTTTTTTTTTAATTAAAGAGGCTGGCAAACCAGAACTTGAGCTCCATCCTATCCTTTAGGATTGTAGAGGTTTGTAATAGCAGCATTAAAACTTCTCCAAATGGAAAATGAATGGGACCATCAGGGTGTGGAAGAACCAGGAGGGATAAGAGGAGATGAGCTATAGGAAAGACAGGTGCTGATGGCCCCTGGGTTGACAGCACATCTGCATGAAGTACATTGGGACACCCAAAACAGGAAACAAACAGTAAACTAAATAAAGGAAGGAATAGCCTAAAAAAACAGACAATGTAAAAAAAAAAAAAATATCATTCAGTGGTTTGAGTTGAGAGGGTCCTTAAAGATTCAGCTCCCTCCCCTTCTCCTTAAGCATGTGTGCCACTCAGTATCCCAGGCTGCACAGGGCCCCATCCAACCTGGCCTTGAACATTTCCAGGAATGGGACATCCACAACTTCCTGGACAAAATGTGCCAATGCCTCACCACTCTCACAGAAAAAAAATTTCTTCCTAATAGCTAATCTAAATATCTTCTTTTTTTTAATTTAAAACTATTCCTTCTTGTCTTATCACTATCTACCCATGAAGTTCCTCTCCCTTTTTTTTATAAGGCCACTTTAAGCACTGGAAAGCTGCAGTAAACTCTCCCCAAAATCTTCTCCAGGCTGAACAACGCCAGCTCTCTCAGCCTATCTTCATAGGAGAGGTGCTCCAGGCTCCAGTCATCTTTGTGGCCTCCTCTGGACTCACTGCAAGACATCATCCTTGTGTTGAGGGCTCCAGTACCGGACACAATGATCCAGATGGAGTCTATCAAGGGCAGAGTAGAGAGACAGCATCCTCTCCCATGCCCTGCTAGAAACACAGCCCAGGACATGGTTGGCTTTCTGCACTGAGAGCACACATTGCCAGGTTATGTCCAGCTTTTCATACGTGGGAACCCCTAAATGCCAATAAGAGGTGATGGTAAGAAGGACAAACCCTCTTCAGCAGCTTCCAGGTAAAAAGACTAGATGCATTAATAAGCAAAACCTAATGCTTCATGGAAGTGGAACAGATATGAAGCAGTACAAGACTCCTCCAAAAGCAGCAGCTGAAGGCTAAGGGATGAGGAGATGGTGGGGGCTGAGTAGCTGGCATCCATTTCCATCCTGTTGCTGCAAGAAAACTTGCCCAAAGCACTGTGATATATGTGGGTATAGGCAAGCAGGACAACTTAACACAGAGCATGGCACTTGTAAGAAGGTGGGTGTCAGAGTGTTAAATGTATGTTTTAAAATAGAGTTACTTTCCCCTTCTATAGGTGTTGGATTGAGTTTTGCTGCACTGCTGCTAGGGAGAAGCAATGTTAATTACCACAAAATCTCTGGCTTAAGAGTTCAACTACAGGTCTCCAAGTACAGTTCCCTTCCTTAGTGTTAATTTGTGTGCTGTCTTGAACCCATGAACAATCACTTATGGCAAAGAGCATGTTTACCCTCTAATTTGTTTACACCCTTTCCTGCAATCCCACTTCCACAAAGAAAAGAAATGCTGGCTCCACCAGAACAGGTGATGGCCCTCTTCTGTTATGTATCAGGTAAAAAAATCATAGCTGGGAGTCTGGTTACCAGTTGAGAGGGCAGCTGTCTCACTGCTAAGATAACTTCCAGAATGGGTAGGGTTTGCTTTTTTTTTGTTTGAAAAGAGTGCTAAAACCAGGATAAAAGTGTTCAAAAATGTGAGAAAACGAAACCTTCATAGTATTTCTAAATTACTTAGGGAATTTTTTCTTATTCTGAAATATATCCATAAAAAACTACAAAAAGGGAAGATTTGAGAAAAATGCAAAATTTCAGCTGCTTCATAACATGCCCTGACATCCTATATATATATATATATGATGAATATATTCTGTATATGCATATATGCATAAACAGAAAAGACTTNTTTTTATTTATTTTTTAAAAAAAAAAAAAATTTTTTTTTTTTTTTTTTTTTTTTTTTTTTTTTTTTTTTTTTTTTTTTTTTTTTTTTTTTTTTTCTCTTGCAGTTGAGAACACTGACAAAAATCCCAGTCTGGACACCCTTCACCAGATGAACTGAGATCCACACAGTGTTACTTATCCTCCTTATCTCTATTTTTTGTTTGTCTTTCCTTCTGAGATAAGGCTTCCAGGAGCAGGCCTGGCCACCATCCAGGGTTGGAGCAGTGCTCAGCATGCAGGAGCCTTTCTCACTGCGCCCTGAAGCACTACACTGATAGCAGGATAAATAACAACTAGTAAAAGGTGGAAGGAACCCAAGCCCAGCACTGTCTCTATAAACAGCTTTATTGTGTCTTACTTGTGTCTTGGGAGGTTTCTGGAGGGTGCTGGCGACACCTTCCTGTGCAGATGAATGGGTTAATGAGGGAAGATGCTCTGCTGGACCAGCAGAGCTGGATGCTCTGCTGGTACGAAGTGAGAGAGTGCTGTACAGGAATGTGAAAACTGGGGGCAACTTTGGCTGGCAGCCCTGAGAGTGTGGAGTTCAGGATCCTGAGAAGAGGGAAAAAGGCAGAAGTCATGGTTCAAGCCTTGATTTCAGGAGAACAGACTTCAGCCTGGTCCTGGCTGGGAAGATCCTCTAGAAGGCCCTGGACTGAAGAGGTGTCAGGGACAGCCAATTGATTTTCAGGAATAACTTCCTCCAAGTTCAAGAATGGTCCATCTCCACATGTAGGAAATCAAGCAAAGGCAGCAGGAGGCCTGCAAGGATGAATAAGGAGCTTCTGACTCCTTATTATAAGTAAAAAATAAAAAAGAAATACACAAAAGAGATGGAAGGGACAGGTGACTGGGGATGGATATATACCCACTGTCTGAGCCTTGGTAAGATCTGATTATTAAAATTATTAGAGATGCCTCTTCCCAAATTAAAGTGCAAAGGAGACCATTTGCTGAAGTGAATAGTATGAATTTTATTTAACAGTAATTGTGAGGCAGAGAAAGAAAGAAGTATAAAAAGAGATGAGGAGGGAGAGAGAATGACAAAGAGACAGATAAAGTAGAAAAATGTCAGCACTCCTTGGATTCCAACAGCATCTCATTGGTCATCTTCTTGTCTTCTTGATCATAGGGTCCTGCAAAACATAGATTCAATGGACTAATATACGTTCAGCCCCAGTGGGAGCACCCAGGCTCCTCCCCTGGTATCTTCAGAAAGAAAGAAGAACTACATCCATGGAACTACAGGCTGGTAAGCATCACTTTCATCACAGGAAAGGTGATGGAGCAAATCCTCCTGGGAGTAATTTCAAAACAGAGGAAAGATAAGAAGGTGATTTAGAGTAGTCAGTGTAGGTTTATGAAGGATGTATCATGCCTTACCAAACAGATATCCACCTGTGATGAAATCACCGGGTGTGGATAAAGGGAGAACAGTGGATCATGAGTGCCCTGTCCAATTCTGGGCTCCCCAGTGAAACAAATGAGGATAATTGAGTCTAGCAAAGGAATGCAAAGATGATTAAGAATTTGGAGCATCAAGGAGAGACAAGAAAGCTGGGACAGTTCAGCTGGAGTAGAGAAGGCTCATGGAGATTTTAAAGAATCTGTAAAGAATACAGAAAAAATGAAAATCCTATTTAAACATTTTAAAAATGCTTTTTGTTGTCTGTGTGGTCCAACACTGAAACACACTGCCCAGAGATTGTGAAGTCTTCATGCCTGCCTTTACCTGCCCTGTTTTGAGCAGGGAACTGTGAGGTCCAGTGACCTCCAGAAGTACTTTCCTTCCTCAGTGCTTCTGTGATGTTTGAAATGACATTGAATACAACTTACAAAATAAGCTGCTGATGAACTTTTATCAGGTAAAGGTAGCATCTTTTGTTGTTTTATTCCATAGTTTCAATTTACAGTTACAAGGGAAATTATGTAAGCCAATGCATATTAATTTAGGATCTACTCTTACAAATTTCACTGCACATGAAGTTGGTGCTTCTGCATGAGCACCATTAAAGACTGATAGTCCTCAAGAACCAGACTTAAATCTACATTAATTGGACAAAAGTTTCACTGATGTGATTCAGCCCTGTTCTTAAAGGAGATTTTCTATGTGAAGGACAGGGTAGACTATTCTCTAAATTCCTCCTGTGGGAGTTTCAAACTGACCCTTGTGGCAGAGGCATAATGCAGGTTACTAATTATCAGAAATATTCTAGCTTGACTTAGACATGCTCATGTGTCTGTTTGAGTGTCATCACACAAATATTCTTCAGGACCTGAAGAGAGTTAAAACAGCTGCACTATCAGTTTGGTCCAGGCTTTTGTTGGTAGCTCCATCATAGCTTTCCTGCAATGGGTGTGATGCTTCCATCTGGAGCCTCCGTGAGTGCTCTTACACTTTGCTTATTGAATCTGAGGTACAACAAATTTCCTTTGGAACTGACACATTTCAGACTAAATCTGTGCTGTATGATACTCTCACCGCTGTCTGGCCTCAGGGACAAGCCGTTTCACTTTTCCCAGAGTATTACTGACCCCCCTGTTATTAGATTTTACCCTTGGCAGACATTCTGGTCCTTGCTTTATTGCTTTTTGAGTTGCACTGTGTTCATGTATTCCCAGGTGACTGTTCAAATACACTTGATGTAAAATGCACTGCAGTCCATCTAAGATTTTTGCTGCAGGCTCCAAAGGATAGACCTTAACTTTGATCTATATATATATAAAAAAATCCTTGAGAGAGGGAATTATATCAAATTATGATTAATTTTTGAGCTTGTTGGAGTAGAAACATATTTGCATCTGAGCACTGACTGTTCACACAGGGCTGATGGATGTGGAAGCTATGTTGGAATATGCAATAAGTATTCAAACTTGGTCCCTTTATCAGACTAGGGGTTGCTAGTCTGTGAGACTAGCAGACTAGTGAGAGAGCCACAGACTCTCACTCTTAACACAATGGTTCATGCACCACTGGGTGGTTAACTATGTAGCTAAGAACTCTGTATGTATTCCATAGCCCAGAAATAACTGGAATACAAAAGTCTGGCAAAAAAAACTGTGCAGAATGTCAATGTTTTGTATTTTTTTAAAAAGTAGGATATAAAATTATCGTATGATCTATGATGTATATGTGTGTATTTAGATGCATACACACAGAGAGATGTGTATTAGCATGTCTCTGGATTGTGCTGTCATTTATATCATATTAGGTAAGATCAATATGATGGCGTAGGTCACTCCCAGACATTCAAAGCTACTAGATATAACATTAATAACTGTGGTGTGAAGATTGTCATTTTAGATGGCAATCTTTTGAATTTCTAATAATCTGAATTTTGGTCACCAAAATATAAGAAAATATATAAAACTATTAGAGAGCATCCAAAGGAGGGCAACAAAGATGGTGAAGGGCCTTGAAGGGAAGCTGTATGAGGAGCAGCTGAGGTCACTTGTTCTGTTTAGCCTGGAGAAAAGACTGGGGAGCCCTCATTGCAGTCTACAACTTCCTCATGAAGGGAAAAGGAGGGGCAGGCACTGATTTCTCTCTGGTGACCAGTGACCAGACTGGACGGAATGGTCTAGAAATTGTGTCGAGGTTGGATATTAAGAAAAGTTTCCTCCCCTAGAGGGTGGTTGGGCACTGGAAGAGGCTCCCCAGGGAAGTGGTCACAGCACCAGCCTGACAGAGTTCAAGAAGTGTGTGTATAATGTTCTTGAGCACATGAGGTGACTCTTGGGGTGTCCTGTGCAGGAGCTGGGATCGATGATCCTTGTGGGTCCCTTCCAACTCAGCATCTCCCATGATTCTCTGAGTGTCTTTCTTCTGGCAAAAGCTGTTGCCTTGAAGTTTCATTATCTCAGACAACATTGTCATTTTTAAAAGGTATGTTGATAACGAGTCTGGTGCTCAAGGTTGACAACCATTGCTGTGGTATAGGCCATACAAAGAGGAGTGGTAGAACCCAGGACGCAGTTATGCTTTCCTTGATTCCTGTCAATGTAATTGCATCTTCAATTTTATCACTTCTCTCAGATAAAAAGGTCTCTACTAATGACAGAGAAATAGTGAGGAATTTTTGAAAATTATCACTGTAAAATGAGTTTCTCTTTTATGTAGAGCACAGCAAAGCCTGTAATTCCTTAATTTCATGGATTTTTTAAAAATGTTATTTACAACTGAGATGTATAGATTTATCATCAATTCTGCCAATTAAAATAGAATTTTAATAGACTCTATTAATATTAATATAGTATTAAAATAGAATAATGGATAGGCAGAAAATACAAAATAAAACAGCATAGATGTACATAATGTCACATGGAATTTCAATTAATTTTTACAATGCTTTCAATAAAGTTTAAAATGTACATATACCAGAGAAAACAAAGACAAATTAAATATTAACACAGAAAGATCAACCAAATTGCTGGAGTGCTTTCATGTTCTTATTGCCTGGACAGCAGCAGAGTAAGGACTCAGAAGGAACATCTGGTTCACCCAGCCTAACAAGTTACTTGGTGTCAGCTGAGCCCTGCTAACCACCTACCTGTGGGTGGCAAATGCAAGCTGCTATGGTTTATATTACATGTCCTTAAGAGTGCTCTCAGCTAAAACAGATTTTATTGCATCATCTCCAGGCTCAGTACTCTTCCCTGGCCACCTCTGCCTGCAGGAGATTGCTGAGTTGTCTGTGTGCATGGAGGGATCAGCTGGCATCATCAAACAAATTTGGCAGTGATCCTCTAAGACATAACCAGCCCAAATTATCTGCCTTCTCCCATCACAGTGCTGCAGCAGGGCTGCAAATTAATGATAGGTCCACACCTCCCCACCCCAGTGCCTTTGGATGGCAAGGAGGCCAAACCAGTACAGATACAGAGCTCCAAAAAGATGGAGCGAGGCAGGACGCTTCAGGAGCATTTTAGCAGCTGGTGTCTATAGAAGCCAGTTCACCATGAAGTTAGGAGATCTGGGTACAGCTTTCATTTAGCAAGATGCTTCAGTCCCTACTTCACTTTAGCTCAGGGAATCATCCCTCTAACTGCAACAATCCCTCCTCCATGCTCACCCCCCATCTGAGCACCTCACTGAACATCTCACTTGTATCCCTACTGCCAACCCAGGGTGACCTTGATTAAGCCTGTGAGGAGCTCATTGTACCAGGGTGCTGCTGGGGCCAAGAATTTAGCCACATTCAGAGAAGAATTGGAGAATTAATCAAGTAACACGATTATCCAGAGCTATTATAGCTAATGCTAACAAAAACTTTGGAAGAGATATAAAGCCTCATGCTTCTGGGTGTAGGCCAGCCTCTAACTACACTTACTAATAGCCTAAGACCTCCAGTTACCAAACACCTGCTTTCAGGGACCTTCCATGCACTGTTCTCTGAGCAATGGCCGTCATCAAAGAAGGATGAAACATCAGATGTAATTTAAACCTTATCCAAAGCACCAATTTTGTTATTTCCAAAATTGCTAATCCTCTCAGCCTGTTCTTTGTTTAAGCTCTAAAAGGGGAAATCTTCAACTTTAGAGGGTAATGGTGAATGCTTAGGAGTACTCAAGTATTGGATCCTCTCAGGAAACAGTGGTGGTGTAAAGGCAAGAATTGACATAGCACGCACTACCAGTAATAACAATAATAAGCTTGAATCATGCAAATATACTGATTGAACTGGTTTGCCTGTCAAGTTGCAGTCTTTTATGATGTCCATACTTAACAAGGCTAAGCCCTTTAAAATTTCTGTCCCAACAGGATAAAACAGTTTGTTTTTGGAAAGACAGTTTATCTTATTGAAAAAAATATCTTCTTATTAAAAAAGATTCCAAGAAAATATGACATTTTTCCTCTGAAGTTGCCTACTTCCACTTTGTGTGTTTATGTACATATATATATATGCATACATAGACAAACTTAAAATTTGAGTTTAAGGACCAATTATAAAAGATTGCATAATATGAATGTTCTGGATTCCTTGTCTACTAAAATCCAGCTTTTTGGATAGATGACAAAATTCTAATGCCATTTCAATCCACACTTGGATTAGAACTCCATCAAAAAATAGTACAGTAAGTAAAAACATTTTCATTTTATTAAGAACATCAATAAATACAAAAATTATTCACTGATAAGTTGCACACAATATTAAAATTCTGTGGGTTTGCTATCAAAGCTGTTATAAGGATCAAACGCCTCTAGTTAATGGGTAGATGTCTCCAGCTAAGCTGCCTAGGTAAAATTCACTGTGTTCTTCTTTCAAAATATAGGGACGATCCTGTCAGTGGAATGATCTACTGAAATGGGTTCAGCTGTTTGAAGATTTTATATGTTTTAGAAAATAGATGACTGTTGAGACACTGGCTCTAATGCTGTTACGCTTTCATAACTTCTGATTATCACAGTCATGAGATAAACCAGGACTTTTTGCATTTTAGAGTCCAGTTGTACGAAAAAAACAAAGTACGAGCTGCACGCTGCATTCAGATGGAAGCATGCTTATAGGTATAGAGAGACAATCACAATTATGGTAATGAAATTTAAAAATATGTATTATATGCTGTCATTAAATTTGTACCACCCTCCTAATCTGGACACAAGTAAAGCTGCTGTATATTGCTATAACTGCCACTCCTGGTGACATAATTGCATTCGCACTAACACAGGTTAGAACCAAATTTCATCCAAAGCTAAAGTCACACTGGTTTAACTTTTGCACTTTAGTGGAGGCAGGAAACATCTGAAGGGAATTTTCTGGTTTGTTTTTTTTTTTGCAGTGGCGGGCACCTTAAAGACATCTGGAAACAAGCATAGGATGATATATCACCAAGGCAGTGATTCAAAATTTACTGTGTGTAAAACTACTGCACAACAGAAACACTGTCCTTTCAGCAAGGAGCCAAACAGAGAACAGGACTGTTGCATGAATTTTCCTGCAAAGTCTTTAGCAGCCAGACTAATCCCAGACACAACTCGTGCTGACCTTTACACACATACGCACAAAACTTTCTGGGAGACTTCCTTCCCCCAGTCCTTACTTACTTCATCTCCCAGCAGGGCTGCCTGCTGGACCTGGTGATCCTGCTTCCATACGAAGGGAGAGAGCCTCCACCTACCTTGCTCTCCGTCCTTCCCTCCCCAGTCCCTCACTCCCTCTCTTCCCCTCAGGCTGGCAGGATTCCTTGGGCAGAGCATGCAATCAGTTTGCAGAGAGCAGCCGCAGCCACAGGAAAGATGCAGAAGCACAACCAGAAGGAGCACCTCTACAAGCTGCTGGTGATCGGGGACCTGGGAGTGGGCAAAACCAGCATCATCAAGCGTTATGTCCACCAGAACTTCTCCCCCCACTACCGGGCCACCATCGGGGTGGACTTTGCTTTGAAGGTGCTGAACTGGGATGCTGAAACTGTGGTACGGCTGCAGCTCTGGGATATTGCGGGTGAGTACAGAGGAGAACCCCTTGCCCCATAATCTATCAAAAAACAATACAAAATATAGACCTAGATTCATTTGTACTGATCTGAAAGCTGGGAACTGCTATGCAGAGAGGGAGAGCAGACTGAGGAGAGAAAATTTTAAGGGCAGGTTGACACTTTGGAGATTCCCTAAAACCAGCAGCCTCCCAAACTAGGGAAGTCAGAGAGTCAGAGTGGAACCTCTGCTAGTTGATTTTTCTCTCAAGCCCTTGGATGTATTCAGGGACCCAGGTACCTCTCTCCAAATGCCCCAGTTGTTTTCCTGCAGCTGACAATGTTCAGTTTTGCCTCTTTGGACTAACAGATCTCTATGACAGGAGGTAGAGTAACAAGGATGTCCTGTTAAATCTTTTTAATTTGGTCGAATAGGTGAGGCATTCAGCAAGATGATTAAAATTACTTTTATAGTTTAAAAAAATAAAGAAATTGTATATCTGAGTTAGTTTATCGAAATACCTTCCTTCTTCCTCTCTCTCCTACTGTCCCTCCTTCAGTCCAATGAAAGTAACTTCTTATGTGTTTTGGAAAGAGAAATGTTTCTATTTGGCAATAATCTGGTTGTTAAAAATATAATTACTCATATTTAAATACGCTTGTTCTAACATCAAGCAAAACAAGATGATTTACTCTCTCCAAGCAGAAAAGAGTAAAGAAGTCTAGATATCCCCACATGCTTACATCATTAAACCCCACAGAATTTCACATTATTGCTGTCAGCACTTCAGACATTTTTCATTTGACTTCAAATTAAACACACAACTTTTTTTTGGCACCCCTTTCTGAAAATCAATCATTTTTGTTTCAGCCCACAAAATAAGTTTATCTGGATGACTTATATTCCATACTGTAAGTAATAATTTTTCATTTAGTGAATGCAGGAATCAAATACAACTGCAACTGTAGATTACAGTATAAAGGATGGCATTTAAAAACTCAGTTAAATTAAGAAGTTACTTTCATTAAGTAGAGAATAAAGCTGAACATCATATCAGCTGTTAGGCAACTGTACCAGCCTGTGGCCTGAGTTGTGGGCTCACTGATCTAGTCTGGAACAGCACCGGGTAAAACTGGTGAAATGAAAAAATTCTTGACATTCTTATTGGCGGAGAGAGTGCTTTTCTTCTGCACTGAGCTGTCTCATGTCTGAGCTCTGAATTTGGCACTGAGGTACTAAAACTTATGCAACAACGCTGCTTTATGCAAAACTTATAAACTCCTCTTTTTCACAAGCTAATACAGTCTTGTGGTTTTATTGTTTTAAATACACATATTCTCAGTTTTCTTTAATAAAAGATGGAATAATGCGGCAAACATTTATTTTACTGTTCACCAGTGGCTGATTTTAACAACAAATACCTACACTGCCAGAAAAACTTTTCTGCATGAGAAAAAAGCATTTAATAGTGAATTCTTAAAGAATGTATTTTGCATGCCTTGTTTCAGAGATTTATTACACTACTAATCATGTGCTGGCGGATCATATGATGTAGCTTTCAGTCAGGCTGCAGAAGCAATTACACCTAGTTGTAGTACTGAATGACTAGCATGCTTTCTGAGTTATCACACATGACAGAGAGAATTACAGCACAGTACTAAATTTCATATGAATTGCCCAATTCAAAGCATCATTGTGAAGGTCAAGACAGTGGTTGGTAATAAAAGAGTTGCTGTCTTAGCTTTAATGACTTCTGCTGAAGGAGCTTTAGCTGTTGCTGGCTGTATGTAGAGAGCAAGTTCTGCAAGCAACAGCTGAATTCAGATGATCATGGTGCAGGCATAAAAGTTATCACACATAAGGCATCTGGCTGGTGAGAGAAAAAGAGGTTCAAAAATGAGAGAACTAAAACTGATTGGAAATATGAAGAGAATGGAATTGGTTTCTCCTGGCTGTGGCTGGTAATGTGTCATCATTTGCAAAGTACAAATGGGCAATGAGAAGAGGGAGGAAAATAAAATCTCTTGTCTAAGAACATCCTCTCTCTTTTGATGGATTCTCTGTTATCAGGTCAGGTTTATCTTTCAGGGTAAGGAAATAAACTCTCAGTCTCTGAACAAGCTGAAGGATGTTGGCTTAGTATGCAGGACACCTTGAACTCAAGCAAATTCTGCAAATACATCAATAATATTTCATATCAGTAATTATATATGAATACATATTTATATATATGTATATAGAGATATCAGGTATTATTTTCTTACAGCTTTTCACGCTGTGGATCAGTGGGTAGTAAATTGTTTAACAATCTAGAAATAATTTTCTTAAAAATATTGTGAGTAAAACAAGTGTCAAGATTATCTACATTATTAGTAGGATTTATGTACATATGCCTTTATTGGAGGAGTGACACATTCCAGCTGTGGTAGGACCAAGCAGTTTAGCCTGATTTACCCTTACCATACATAAGAAGCAAAAGTAAATTTGATTTGTCTGGTGCCATCTAATTAAATGTAGTTAATATTTGTGGAACATTTTTCTGTGGTTTTTAATTTTATAAACAGAATATTATATAACAGCTAAATGCTGAAACTGCATTTATTCAGATGACAGAAAAATGCCAAAAACCAAGGATAAATAAGTATTATAAAAAATAATTCAGGGATAATGTAGGTTTTGCATCACACATTGTAACATTAAGACAGTGATTTTAACACATAATATATTCCAGAAACTGTGGGTGTTAGGCAGGAATAGTAAGATTAACCTTTATGCTATATGATGTTATGGTGTTTGTAACAACATGTTGTCATTAAAATCTATGAACTTATGTCTGATTCAGTGAAGTGCCTAAGTTTGAGGTGACTGAATGTGTAGTATTGAGTGTGGGAGGAGATATACATGATAAAATTCTCGTCTTTAATTTCTTCACAACAATTCAATTTTGTTTCATCTTATGTCACAAATTATTGTTTTTTTGTGTTCCTGTTAAAGTGTGCCATCACCTCTACTTCTGTGTCATCCAACTTTAAATCTTGCTCCTCACTCAATTTCTGTCTTTATTTCTTTATCTTTTTTGCTCTCTTTGTGTGCATATCCTTTAAATTCATTAACAAGTTGTTAAAAGGAAAGCTTTAAAGAAACTCTGAATCATATTTTGCACAAGGTTAGTGTGGATGGGGTTGGCCCTGCAGACACAGGCTGGCACACCACTTCTGAAGAAAACAGCTGTTGCAGACCACAGACCTGGGTGTATTTGCTATTCCCCTCTCTATAAGGCTGCTCTCTGTGCTGCTGTGTGTGTTTTGTGCCCAAACAGCCCTGAGATTTCTCTGAAGACCAGCTTTAGCCATAGATTTACTGCAAGGAAGAGCTTTGAACATCAGAGAGCAGAGAGCAGCACATCAGGAGCTGCTCCCTGCTCCTTTTCCACAGCCATCTCAGCATTCTCCTTATCACTCCTTCTGCATTTGAGTGGGCTGGATTATTCATTGCTACCAAAAAGATATTGGTTTGTGTTTAAAAGTCTGATTCTCATCTCATAAAGAGTTGGACCAATGCTTTGGGGAAAGAGCAGTTCCATTTCCTTTCCTGGTCACAATCATCTTCAGAAAAGATCAGTCTTTCCACAGAGATGAGTGTCTCTGCAGTTGTAAAGTTTTTAGGATTATTATGCTGCGAGGGGAGTAAGTGGAAACCTGTTCACTAATGCCAGGCGCAGCACGTCCTCAGCATTTTCAGCTTTCAGCAGCTGCTAAGCATTGCAGCACATATGCATAAATAAGATAGTCATGGTGACTTCTAGGCTAAATTACCTTGAAATTACTGTTCTGCAAACATAAATAAGTCTCTTGCTCTGAGGGTTTTATTTCAGTAGAGATTGGTGGTGGAATCTGTGGGCCAGATCCTGCTGACAGCCTGCTTTTCCTCCTTCTGGGGTGGTGAACATCAGCTCAAGGGTTCCTTAAGCTGCAGTCCATAAAGACAATTATTTGAATTCAAGTGTGAATATTCTGAAAGATGTTTTGAAGAGAAAGGTAAAAAATGTTTAAATCTTCTCTGTAGTTTCCAGCTTCTCAGCATTGGCTAAAGGCTGTCTGCAAAGCAAGGTGGTTTCCAAATGCATTATCTCTTAGTACAGTGGCAAGAAGTAGAACACATCACAAAATTCAGCATTGGGCAGTTTTAATTAATTTTTATTTTCAATTTTTGTGCCACATTTCAGATCTTGTGGTCAAGATGGTGGATCATTTATCATTATCATTACTTTTTATACTTTTATTAGGAATGATAGTGGCTAGTGAAAATAGTTTACTGTACAAATTTATGTGGAGTAAATTCTTAAAAACTATGAAAGTTCAGCTGCTGGTTGCTTTAAACCCATGAACTGATAGCTTTGCAAGCTGCAGAGATGCCACTGAGATTAGAATAAATGTGCAGGCAGCTGCCCTTCAGACAGGGAGTGCTTCCCTTTAGAAGAAATCTTGTTGCTTTGTCACCTTGATCTCACTGGGTTCACTTCCAAGTAGAGTAGGATTAATCTGAATTAACAATTGGACATTTCTTCTCAGTCTCTGACTACAAAGGGACCCTAACTTTCAGTACTCCCAGTTAATTTTTTAAATCTAGTTTAGGGCTGATAATCTCAACATAAAGCACCATCTCAGTGGGCAAAGGCCATTGGAATTGCAGGCTTTGATGCCAAATGCCAGTGGCCTTGCAAGGGATGCACTAAAGTACAGTGGGCCAGATCAAATATTTCCCAAGCTTCTGACCCTTCCAGTGAAAAGCAAAACCAATCTTCCCCAGTTGCTCTTGCAGTAAAACAGACTCAAGGCTGCCTGCAAGATACCACTGAACACCTAATGGTTGATCTATTTTCTAGCCTAATTCCTGCCTAATACTGAAAACATAAGGCCAAATTTTGACATCTTTAATATGGCAAACAGTGCCTATTTTTATGAGTAATTCTGCTAAATGAAAACATTTTAGGAACCTCATCTATTAATACAGGATTTTGTTCACATAAGCGAGAATCTGTGGAAAAAAGTACTGCATCTTTAGAAATATTATTTAGTTTTCCAAGCTCAGTGCAAATACTAGAGATCACTTCTTCCACAATTTAAATTAAATAAATGTCATTATGCAAATTTCATAAAACTAAAACTCTAATTTATAAAGCACCTCTTTTTCCATTCAAACTTGCCTAATGTCTTTCTGTCAAATATATTGATATATTAATTATAACTGGTGGAGAAAAAGACCATTTCAGAAACAGTTTAGACAGTTAATCCAGCAGCTCCATTCTTTCTTTCTTTGAAGTGGTTGGTGATGGAAATTGGTCATCCCTGTCTTCCTGAAAAATGCTGCTTTTACAAACACACTGACTTTTCTGTGCCCTGAAAAATCCTGTGTATCTGAAAAAGCAGCTGGAAGCCAGAGGAAGAATCAGTGTCATACAATTTGTCAGAAATTTGTGGGCCACTATGAGGCAGAAGATCACAGCTTTGGAACCTTTTATTTTTTTAGTAACTTCCTTCACGGTGAATGATTCCACGCTGCAAATGAATAATTTAGTTGGTGTCCTGTGACACCATGTCCCACCTATCTTAGCCATCTGTGTCCCAATAAATATGTGTGAGGCCTAAGTTGAGCTGCCCTTATATCGCCTACAGTGTAAGCATCTCAAGAACTTTGTATGAGAAGTATAAAGCATTAGTGAAATACAATATCCATCAAAAACGATTTGTATATGTTACTGCTTACCTCACTGCTATGTTTCTAATCAAGCCTTGGCTTCTGGTGGAAGGCACCTTCCTGCAGATGAAAAAAGAATTTCTCAACAAGGAGATTATTGAATAGCACATGACTTAGCCATTCATCTGATTAGCCCACTGATAGGAATCATAAGACATTTGAATAAAATATAGACGAAAGAAATTTTGAATATGGCCTCTTCATTCCAAGAAATAATCTATTTCCATCTTGCTTTATCAATAGGACACAGTGTTTCTTTAAGATTAAAAAAAAATGACATAAATTTGGAGAAGACAGGCTTCTTCTTTGGTTTCTGTATCATGTGAATGACATTCC
Source organism: Hylia prasina (assembly GCA_013397195.1). Lineage (NCBI taxonomy): Eukaryota > Metazoa > Chordata > Aves > Passeriformes > Sylviidae > Hylia > Hylia prasina. The sequence goes on along the minus strand of VYXD01001710.1, from coordinate 405,801 downwards.
CCTTGCTGTCACAGTGCTTAAAACCAAAAATAAACACCACAAACTGATGGTGTTGACCCCCTAAGTGGGTTCAGCATTATTTCCATTAAATGAAAGTGCATGGTCTAGAAGCCCAGCAATCGGCACTTTTCCCTTCTCAGCCCTCCCTTACATTTGACAGCACAATTTCCACCAGATAAATTCTCCACAGGTAACTTTCTTGGGGTCAGAGGCAGACTGCCAATCTTCTTGTCTTCCTAACCTACTCGAAGTTGCTCACATTGAGAAAGTAAGGCTAGAAACAGGTTTGCATTCAATGTTTCTATTTCCATGGCACTTTTTCCCAGCTATGGAAGCTCGTACAAGGGTTGTCTTGCTTAAAAACTGTTATTGTAGTGAAATGTTTCAGGAGATTATAATTCTTCTTTGGATCACAGCTCCACTGTAGATATTACTAGAAAATCTATTTTTTATTTTCAAAAAATGTTCTGTGAAATTTATTTTTTCAGAGTTCCCATGAAAACAGCAGCTATATTAACAAATCCACAGCTGACCAACATATCACATCCTGATGTGTTAATTTGTTTATACTTTTAATCATATAAAATGATAGATATTTACAAACATCCATGTTTTAATATATTTGTGTTCTGTTAAGTCACAAAAATTCTGTCCTTTCCCAGAAAGAATTTTGAATTCAGCAAATAAAACCGTGAAGCTTTTAAACAGATTTAGTATGAAATTCTCCTCAAAGATCTTTTCACTGGAGCAATGCAGCTCTTCATATTGCTACTGCTGTGCTATTTCTTAGAGCACTTTCCATGTTTGTAAGGCTTTAAATTCACCTTCCTCACCTCTGTGTTTTAGTTTGCCATTAAAGTAAACTTTTATTTACTCTGATGCCTGGTATGGCTTCAGAGCTATGTTATGTTACCGGTTGTTATCATTTGCATGAGAATATGTAGGATCCTCTTCATGCATGAGCAGTTCAGTTGCGTTAGATGTTTTAGACAATATACCATAGTACCAAGGAGCTTCCAATCTGGTACCTATGTTCTTTGTGCCTCTTTGGGTCCTATAATATACCCAACAACTCTTGGTACTGTCCACAGACTGGGAAGTTGAGCAGCCTAATAAGACCATACACTTATTATTCACTTATTACACTTATTATTCACTTACAATGAACTTCATTGAATTTCCCTGGGTCTTGGCTTGAAAATTCCTTTTTCATGCAATACTCTCCTGCATTTTTATACAAATTATTCTAGCATGGTACTTACAATTATTTAGGCAACGAGTAGTTTCCCAGGGACTTATAAAATGATGTCTTGCCTTCAGTAATGTTATCTTAGAAAACCTGCTACATGTAATACTGACCTAGACTGGAAGCACTGATTTTTACAAGGTGGTGTTTTTTCTTCATTACAGGACAGGAAAGATTTGGAAACATGACCAGGGTGTATTACAGAGAGGCCATGGGGGCGTTTATTGTCTTCGATGTTACAAGACCTGCGACGTTTGAAGCAGTGACAAAATGGAAAGAGGATTTGGACTCTAAGTTGATTCTTCCAAATGGCAAACCTGTGCCAGCAGTCCTATTAGCAAACAAATGTGACCAGGGAATAGATGTTCTTATGAACAATGGCATCAAGATGGATCAGTTCTGCAAAGAGAATGGGTTCGTGGGCTGGTTTGAAACATCAGCCAAGGTAATGTTTCCATTTCTTTTCAAATATTTCTAAGGACAGAGAAATCAGTTCCTAAAATAGTCCATTTGGTCTAAATATGCACCTTGAAAAGTTCCTCTCTTGGTGGTATTAATTAAAGGTAGATTTGTACATATATAGTATGCATTTCTGTTTCTTTTAGGTCTTTTATTGCAACATTCTGAAATGCAGCTGCTATAATATGATAGAGCAGCAGAAAAATCTGTACCCGGACAACAGGTCACTGCACAAGTCTGGGGAGAAAGATGACCTCAGGCAAGGCACAAAGCCTACCTCTTGTGAATGATACAAGGATGTTTTTCATCATACTTAACTTTGAATATTATCTCTGAATATTTATATAACCACTTTGCCCAAGAAATGCTGATTTGAGACAATAGCTTCATTGCCTTAGATTCCAGTCTAAAGTCAGTCTATTGTAGTGCTTGTACAATGTTCACTGTTACAAGCTCTCATTCTCAAAAGCCTTTTCAAAGAAATCACATATCTGGGGAGGAAGGAAATATCAGTGGTCAAAGTGCTGAATGTGGTGCTCTGAGGTTCGATTCTTTGCCTTGGTACAGATTTCCTGAGTGCATGGAACATTGAGATAAAAATCAGAAAGGGCGCTCAGACTTTCAAATTATAAAGGCTGAAAGTACATTGGCTCTTTAGATCAGTTTGAGATGTCTCACATAATTTCAGTTCATGGAGGATTTGGAGAGCTGGCATGTGAAGTATTGATTTGAACACAACAATTCAGTGGATATTGTGTTGATTATATCCTCCTATTATGAAAGCTAGTATCATCATTGACAGCTCTGGGGAATTTTTGGATGTTTGAAATGTAAATAGTTTAGTTCTAGTTTAACCTAGATTTTTAGTAGTCTGAAATGCTACATTTGATTAATTCCTTTTAAACACTTTATGTAAGGTACTTAAGAACTTTTAGGGTATATATTTGTGTTTTACTTTTCTGGTCTTGACAACTCCTTTAATCATTACTATTTAAAAGATGTTTCACTTGTAATCAGCAGAAGTAACAGTAGGGGAATATCAACATATCCCAGACTGCCTCAAGCATTGCATGAACCCTGGGCTGAGATTCAGTACTTTTCAGTACTTAAAAGGGGCTTTTAATAAAGATGGGGACAAACCTGTTATGAGGCCTTTTGTAACAGGACAAGGGGTAGTGGTTTTAAACTAAAAGAAGGCAGATTTCCACTATAGATAAGGAACATTTTTTTCTGATAAGGATGGTGAAACACTGGAACCTGTTGCCCAGAGATTGTGGCTGGTCCATCCCTGGAAACATTCAAGGCTAAATTGGATTTGGTTCTGAGCAACCTGATCTGGCTGAGGATGTCCCTGCCCTGGCAGGCAGGTTAGGCAAGATGACTTGAAGAAGTCCCTTCCAACCCAAACCATTCTATGATTCTATGATTCTATGTCTTTGTAATTAATGTCTTTGCTTTCCTACTGAATGGGTCTCAAATCTATCCAGTGTTTCTTCAAGATGCCATTTATAGAGAGAAATTTTGCTCTAGATAAATGTGTAAATTATCTTGCTCCACAACAAGGTACTTCCTTCATGTGCAGCACCTGGTTTGTATTCAGGTCTGTGGTTCATCTGCTGATTTCTGTTGGGTGAGGCCAAGAGAACCTAGTGTTCATCTCTATGATAAACTGCATTTTACTATGAGAATGGAATCTGTACCGTGAATTCCATACATCAGTCCCCAGCACGCATATGTCCACCACTCAAAAAGGACACCCACATTTACTGTGCCAAGGGCCATTGCAGGTCATAAGAGAAAATGAATATGCAAACAATTTCAAAGATCACAGAGAAGTTTAAGGGTGATGATGGAGCCAGTCTGGGGCAGAACTATGGAAATATAAAAAATGTATGAAGGACATAATTTTTTAAAAAGTCACAACAGAGGAAAATTTTCCAAGTTTCTCTAAGCTGCATGGAATTAAATTTTTCTGTTATTTTAGACATGGTAAATATCTAGATTCTTCTTATGCTATTTAACTCCAAAAGTCAAGCTGTCCCCAGATTGCCAATGCAGTCATGTAGGAATAGAAAAAAATCCAGCTATGACAAGACTTGTTTTCAAAATACACTCTGAAGAGAATGGTGACAGTTGAGGTCACACAGCTGCTATCAGACTATTCTCTGCTGTTACACACCAGGGGCTAGGACCTGTTGTTCTGCCATCTACACACCTGATTTCCACCCAGAATTGGAGGCTCCTGACTTTAAAATTATGCAGAGTCGTTTCAGTAAAGATGGTAGAACCACAACATTTAAACTAAGTTAGATCAAAATAATTTCCCCCCTTGGTCTAAGTTCTAAACTAAACCCTACACTTCCTTTTCTAAACAAAATTATTATTACTGCTATTTTAGAATTCTGGGTATTATACATACCTGGTATTCTGTCAGCCTAGGCCATCATACGTAATTGAACTTGGGGCTGGGAAAAATAAATAACTCTTTTTGCTACAGAGACTAGAAACTCTTCTGAAGCAGAATAACACAGACAAAGGAGTCATCATATTGCAGCTAGAAGTTTTTGCAGTTCAAATAAGTAATAACTCTCTTTTTGTGGTACCCTGGAATAATTAGATCTCCAGAGGTTTTCTGGAGATGTGCTTGGAAATGTTAAAGCCTTGAGAGCAAACTGAATATGATTTATGCATTTTGAAAAAACAAAGGTGATTACATGTAAAAATAACATCTTTTAGTTCTGGTTGCCTTGCAGAAAGTAGCATGCTATCTATGTAAAGTACCTTATGTACCTATATGTATGCCTGCCATAATTCAAGCTCTCAGTGGTTTTAAGGTTTTGTCTGTAGCATTGGAAGATTACATAAAAAAAAAATCACTGTATTCTTCCCTAGTGCTATTTCTGTAAGTTAACAGCTCCAATACAAAACATTTGAGCCACTTACGCAGTCTTATGTATTAGTTTTGATTCTTGCATTAACCTGAAGGAAAAAAACCTCTTTCAGTCTTCTTCTCCCTACAAAGATAGAAGATTTTTTTGGATAGTTTTGCATGTGAGAGGGGCCTTATTGGGCAACACCACCTCACAATCTAGTCACAAGTTACACTATTGCCATATATCCAGCGGTGAGCCTGGTTTCTTTTATATCTCTATATTTACTTCATCCATATTGATTGCTGTCTAAGAGGTACAATCCCAGATAATCACAAAATAATGCTTAATAGTAAATTCTTTAAAAAATATCATGACCACAACTATTGTGAAAGATTCATTCTTTTAAAGGAAGGAAATTTCTTCTTCCTGTCACACATTTAATTATCCAGCACATGGCAAGAGCAGCTGAGAACTCCATTCACATTTCCAAGTCTTTAAACTGTTTTCACCACCATTCCTAGTTCAAAGAGGTGAGGTTTTGACTTGGATTAGAAAAGGAGCAATTTCAAGCTTATTATCACTTTATAATGAAAATGGAACTTGTGCAACAAAATAGACAAGTCAAGCAAAACTAAATGTGCTTGAAAGTACCTAATTCAGAAATAACTTGAAATACCTTACAACTGGACATGGCTGCGCTGTTATTATACCTGAGTTCCTCTTTTCCCTGCTGTAGTTCTGCTGTCAGCTATACAGATTTAGATGAAAAGACATTCATGTTTTGTCTAAATTGCCCTGAAAGGCTGGTAGCTGTGCTTTTCAGATCCTTACAAAACTAGGTTAAGCACACAGCTCCTTGTCTCCTGATCATCATGGCCTAGAGACTGATGAGCTGTCTGAGTCTCTGGGCTATTTGGATACATCCTATTTAGACCAGGCCAGTGTTATAGAATCTTTCTGCCTCTAAGAAATGTGGATAATAAGATGTCCTTTATTCGGCATTTGTTTGACACGCAGTCCATGGTGTGTCACCATAGATTCAGAATGAGTTGGGTTGGAGGCACCTTAAAATCCTCTAGTTCCAACACCCTACAGGGCCCAAATGCTGGACTAGCAATCAAAAGTCCTCTTTGTGACTGATCTGCTGTGTTACCTTTAGAAAGTAATTTTCTCCTCTGTTCCAGCCTTCCTTTCAAAAAGCAAGGACATTAATTCTTCCTATCTTACCAGGGAATTCTGTGAATAATCCAAGCTCTACTAGCCTTTGTTGAAATCACAGATTCTTCAGTTCTTTTGACTGGACATTAATTATGAAAGATGTAAAAAGCAAGCTATGCAGTAGACTTGCAGGGGAACAGTTCTGATTTCCATAAAGAAAAACAAGGTTTGGACATGTATTTCAATTAGGATGACACTTTAAACTAATCTGCTGATCTGGTAACTTAAATCCAAGCAATCCATTTGAGACTGCCAGACCCATTTAGGGATGTGTGGCTCCCTAGATTGTCTTTTTAATTCACTCAAAAAAAGCCTAACCAATCTCAGCGTACAGTCTTAGAAAATATTTCAGATTCTGCCATAAAGCAATAAATAAAGCTGAAAACTTAAGGCAGGAGATTTCATTTCAGATGTACGGTCACTCTGGGCAGAATCCTCTGCAGAGTTTGTTTCTTGTAATTAAAAGGCATTGATTCAGATTGTCCTATGGGTATTAGAACTGTCCTGTAGCTCTATGGATCATTTTTATGAAATGTATTATTTAGTGTTGTCCCAAATCTGGAAATTCAGAGAATCACAAAATTGTTGAGATCAGAAAGTCATTTAGTGAAATAATTTTGTTGCAGGATATTCAACCAGCTGTAAGAATTTAATCACAGAAACGATCTTGTTCTCAGAGTTGCAGTCACAGCAGTTCACATCCATGAATGTCATGTTCATGCATCCAGATGGCTTTTAACTTGTATGGCTGCATTTTCCTAGAAACTCCACTGCAGGAGTGCAGCACACCATCTTAATAAGGCTCTGTTCCCAGTAGTTTCTAGGGAGTTCTGCTAAGGCAGGATGTGGAGCCATTCCCTCAGAGTGCTAGCTTGAGGGGAGTGCAGGTTAAATTATCTTTCAAGTCATTTCCTTCCTCCTGAATTTTAGTGCAGTATGGAAATAAAATGTGGAAGCTATAAGCTTCTCACTAAGCTCTCTGACTATTTCACAATACCTGAATATTTCACAATTTGTAAATGTTTGCTTATGGGAAGTCAATTTCCTTCAGCTGCAGTAGTAGTCTAAGGTCATGTCTCTAGGCAGTGCTGATTTAGAGCTCCCCAAGCACTCCGTGCCTGCACACACACTGTTCTTCATCCTGGTTTTCAAGGTAAGACTCAGAAGCATCAGATTCTGTAAGAGGAAAAAACTGTCAGTGTAAAAAGGGAAAAGCGTTCTATCAGAAAACAATCAGATAGTCAAACCTAAGATCTGTGCATGGTAAAGAAACAAAAAGTTCTTTCATCTGAAAGTGAGACAGGCCCTTAAACCTTGCCAGGGTCTTTATTCTTCTACAAAGAGCTAAGAGCCAGTCTAATCTGTGGGAATTTATTTCATACATTAAAACGGAATGCCCTAAATGTTAATGTTCTGTGTCTGCAGTAGAGATGGCAGATAAGGGGGAAAGTAATCCAGACTGCTAAAATGATTGTTGGGCTTCTGTGCTGCTTTGAGTCACATTCAATAATGTATTTATTTTCCCTTTAGTTGATTGTTGCTTACAAGACATTATTTCCAATAGCAATCAGTTTGAGGGTTTTAAATAATGCAGCTCTTCTTCCCTGCCCTCAGTTGCTATCCTTTCCGTAAAACTGCCCTTTGAAAAGATATATTTTAATAAGATCAATCTATAAAGCAAATGCTTATTTCATTTATGTCCTCCACTGTTCCTTTCTGGATTTCAGAAATTACTCAGAGTTATTTTCTGTGCCTTGTTTTGTTTGGTAATAGAATAAGGAGTAGCGTGTTCTGATTTTCACTTTTGCATTCCTTCTTGCTGAGGCCAGGAGGAAGAACCGGCACAAGTCATCAGGCATTGTCACAGAAACAGGGCTCAGCTCCTTGCCCTGGCAGATTTTGGCAGGTTGATGCAGGATAAATCACTGAGGGGTGGATTCACAACTCAGCTCTTGCACTGACAGGGATAGTGTCTCACATGCTGGGGCTTACTGAGCCACACAGAAATAGGCTAGGCCCCTCAGGGGACAGGGCAAGGCAAGATGCTTGGGAAAGGCATTTATAAAGGCTGGCATGCTGAATCAAGAATACAGGACTGATAAAGACACCATAACATGGGTAAGATCCTTTTCGGTATTGCAGTAAAAGCACTCTCTTGGGAGAGAGCTTTTCTTGAAAAAGGGAAGTGTTGCATTCTTAACTTATCATGTGAAGACTTCATCACATGCCATCACATACTTTCCAACTGGCCACCACATGCTGGACCAAGTTTCATGTAGCTCTGCATTTTCTCCTTTTGACAAATGGCCAAAGCATCACTCCCCTATCACAGAAAGCTGCTGTCCAGATAAACACATCAAAGATGCAGTGCTGAGTAATACCAGCTTTGAAAGCAGTGCAGGGAGACAGAGTGTCTCCTGTGTTTTACTGTGAAGGTAAAAGTGGCCTCAGAGGATGCTGGATAACAAGTGTGAGGAGGAGAGGGAGA
>VYXD01001710.1:341023-396423 GCA_013397195.1 Hylia prasina | reverse complement strand
GTTTTTTTTTTTTTTCTTCTGCATTTTTTGGCTCATGTCTGGCACATGGACTTCCATTTATCACCAGCAGGGATGAGGGATGTCCAGCTATACCCAGTTTATGCTTTTGTGGGCTTGATTCCTTCCCCCTTTCCCAATGCTGTAAAATGTTAGCCTCTGACAAAGAGGGTTGCTGTTAATACACTTGAACATTAATCAATTTGGGCAGAATCTTAGATGGTCCCCAAGACATTATTGAACAAACACACGCTGCCATTTCAACACAGAAGCAGCATATGGGCAAATGGGATGCTCACCAGTCCACCAGTAAAGACAAACACAATGCAAAAGGTTTTACATTTCTGGTTTTGTGCATTTAACAATCCTGTTTTAGCTTCAGTTTTCTAAGCAGTACTGAGAGACATTTTTCATTGTCTGGGTTTTTTTCCTAAAAAAATTTCACAGTGGTCTGAAAAGGGTTTTCAGTGCATGCTTGAGGAATTTTCTAGTCTGGTCTGAGAGAGCCATGTGATACAGCAGAATTTTAACATCTCAGTACAGAGACAATTCCCAGTTCCATATTACTTTCTAGTGGTTATGATGTACATTACTTATCTAAAGTATTGGGGTTTACAATTTACTGATATTCCTTATATACAAAATATTTAAGTTCGTGTATGTCATTGAAAAAACCTGTGAAATCTTGCACTAATTTACACTTTCAATTAGATCCACAGATTTCAGCATTTTACTGTGGTGCAAAAGGGATGGACAATGGAATTTGTGGAGTTTTGCCATTGATTTCAAGGGGATTGGACAAAGTCAGTCTCACAGAATGCATTCCTTCAGCTTTTGATTTTCCTATAAATCTGTCTTCTCTACTGAAACACACAGGTTTCTTTCTTTTATAGCTAGTTTATGGCCTCAGTACAGCAGGCTCTATATTGCCATCCAGAGGAACCTGCTCGAGAGCTGGGACTAGATGGCATTTAAATATCCCTTCCAATCAAAACTATCCTATGACTCAGTAATTCAGCTTGAAAGCCTGGGTAATCTTAAGCTGCAAATAAAACCTTATCTTTATTGAGCAAGAGTAGTGTGTGCCTATACACAAATGTATGCCTATATATTGGTATGCATTTATATATGGATATATGTGGCTGTGTGATACAATTTCCTAGAAGATTGAAGCTACAGTGGAGTTTCTATCTCCTGCTTTATAAAATAACTAATCAATGTCAATAGTTACACTAGAAGAATGCCTTTTATGCCAGAAAGCCTGACTTTTCATTCCAAACATATTGGTGGCTGTTATTTAGAAAAAGAATCTTTACTCAGTATTACTGCTTGTTTTCTATGCTGCATTGAGCTGTGTCTCACTGATGGGGCTTTCCACTTATTCTACAAAGTGGGTAAGGGCTGCTGCAAGCTAAATGTGCAGTTGATATCAGGCACATGTAGGAAAAGATGTGATTTAGCTTTAATTTTAAACCCCTAGAGTGAGGATTTCTGTCCTACAAATGAAACCAGTGGTGATATATCTCTTCTGAAGCAGTGTGTTGGAGATGCAATGCATTGGAGTCAGTCTCAACAAGAAATTAGGGAGGGCTTCAAATCATACAGAACTTTTTTACTGTTTTGTGAGTAATTGGAGATTGTATCATTTATTCAATGAAACTGGTCCATTACAGGTTTCATTGTGAGCATTGCATACAGAACTCTTCTCGAAATTGTGGGAAAGGCTTTAAAAAATAAGTTCTATGCGTGGCTGCAATTGCTGGTAGGTAATTAACTACTTGGAAATGAGTAACCATTATTCAAGCAGTGAAATATGGTCTTTGGAGCTTTATTTCAAGCATTGGTCTTCAACACTTCTCCAGCATTTGTGTTTTTAGTTTATTGACGCAATAAAATCACCAAGAGATTGAGGTAATTTAAAATCAGCTCTGTGTACATTTTAAAAGAGATGTGAATCATAATATATATATAAAACTTAACCAGCTTCAAAACTCCAGTAAGCACTATTTAACACAGTCAATTTTTGAAAACTGTTTATTAAGTTAAGCAAACTTTTGATGTTGCCGAGAGAAAAGTTTAATTTTGCACAGGAAATATGCAACATGGTTTCATTAATATTGACTAATCAACCTTTCTTTCTCTTTCACTTTCAGGAAAATATAAACATCAATGAAGCTTCCAGATGCTTGGTGAAACACATAATTGCTAGTGAAAGTGATCCAGTTCAGTCCGTTGAACCAGATATTATAAAACCACACTTGAATTCCTCCAAGATTGTCAGTTGTTCAGCTTGCTTTAAATCCTAAGAGACTTCCAGACAAGAGCTGAACAGCTATGATTCACACTTTATACTTTATTCAACAAAACCATCCTGCCCACATTGTCCTTAAGCAGATCGTCATTTTCTAAAAAAATACATTTAAATTTTTCCTCTTTTTTTTCAGCTAAAATTTATTATGAAGTGTTCATTGATAGCAACTATTCAAAACTGTCTTTGCGTATTGGTCAAATAAGACTCATGGTGATGGCTGTGTTTTCCTATTTGGGTAGCACCAGTGATGCCAAAACCTATTTCTTTGCTATGTGGTTTCTGAAAGCTCATATTTGTGATGTGACTGCAGCGGCACCCTACTTGTCCATTGATTTCCAGGGTGTTTTCGCAATATCTTGACCAGGAAAATGTCATCACTGCACTGTTTGTCACCCCTCAAACTTGAATGATCTTGTTTCATATGAGGAAGATGAAGATAAAAATGAAAATTGAACTACTCAGAAAGAGACACCAAGAATCCTCACAGTTAAATATTCCCATTGGAAGTTCAGTCTCCTGGATGTAGTGACAGGACTGAACATGAAGGAACATTTCATATTATTCAGTTCTCCAGAAGACCTGAGCTCCTGAGACTGATGAAGGATTGGCTCCTGCTTTCTCAGGAGTTGCATCCTCATAGGTGATAGCATTATCTTAGATGAAACAAAACAGAACAAGTCAAGGGTGAGGGGTGACAAAGCAGGCAGTCAGGGGTACAGTCTCTTGGGTGAAGGGCTTTTTTCAGAAAGGGTTATCTATTCTATAAAGCTGGCACTTCCTCTGGAAAGCTCACATTGATTTTTTCTCTGCCTCTCAGCCCTCATGCCACAGATATCCCCATGTGTTTAAACTGTGCATATTCTCTAAGTCCTAACATGCATCCCTTCATTATGTTAATGCTCATGGGAAAATTCACTATGCACACTGTAACATGGCAGCAGAACTTTTCAGGAATCCATCTGTGTTGAGTAGAACGGTATTTGCTTTCTGAAAACATTCTTCTAAAATGTATACAGATGATCACAGGAAGCAAACAGAATGAAGCAGTCTTAAGAGACACTTCTGGAAGATGTGAAGAATTCATTGAGCCATGCTGTGGATATTAAATTGTTGATTTTCAGCATCTCACAAAAAATACAGGTTGGTGGAGTTATTCAGAGAAGTGTGTCTGGACAAGAAGCCTTGACATCTGGCTGCAAGCCCCTTCAAGACAAACTTTGCCTCTATCCTGCCATAGATAAATCACTTGCATTTCCTGTTGTTACTCAGATTTTTCCATCCTAAGCTGTGAACTCTCAGTTGCAGGAGCTGTCTTGAAAGACAGGTTCCTCTTCTCAGAGAGGTCTAACAGCATGGAAGGGAGGAGACAAAATCTCATGATGCCTTATGTTTGCAGATGTCACTGCAATACTTCACTGAACACTTAGTTGGAAAGGAGGAGTGAAATTCTCAGTCTAGTGAATACCTGCTGTATAGGAAAAATGAAAAAAAAAAAAAATTCCTCAAGCTGACCTTATACTGTGAGACCTGTGAGGTTCATGTGCCTGTAAAATTCATCCTGCTTGGCAATGTAAGGTTTATGTTTGGACTCAAAATTCTTTTCCAACCTAAATGCTATGACTTTGTGCCTCTGTCACTAAATGCTCTCTTACTATATAGGCACTGCAGACAAGAGCTATATTTCTCTCCCTGGAGAGCCAGGGACATAAATATAGCTCTTTATGTGCTCTTCCTAAAGTCTTCAATTTTTCCCCACAGAATTTTGGAAAAAGAAAGCAAGGTCTCTAGTATTAAAAATAAAAATTCACATCCAGAATTAATCTGCACAGACATAGATGTATGGATACATATATATAATGAGCTGGCTTCTTTGAGAAGAATTTTCAAGTTGTTTTGGATGCTGTGTTATCCTTTACTACGTGTTAAACATCCTTTAACTCTGGCTGTGATCTGTGTCAAACACCTTAAGCTTCCTGCCTCAGTTTCCTCATCTGTAAAACAGGGATCTATGTACACACCTACCTCACAGCACTCCCTGAAAGTCACTGTTGACACTGTGCTTTGGGGATACATGTTCTACAAATGCCAAGCTCTGATACTGCTCAGAATGAAGTATGAGTGCCCTCTAGCATAAATGCATGGTGCTGTAAAGCCAAAATGTTCTAAATCTATCAAAGGCTTGCCTGTGCTACAAAAATTAGCTTCAATTATTCCACCTCAGTTAAGCTGGCCAAGGTTATAGTGCAACGTGTGACAGCACGGGATGATCAGATTGGCTGCAGATGGTCTGCAAACAGAAACTGTGGCTGCATAGATGTCATGGTACATAATTTATTTGAGTTTAATAATCTCAGCAACAAAGCTGCAATTCAGAACCAGTGCCACATCAGTTTATTTCAAATTTAAAGCATCATTTAAGTCAAGTCATATGGGTGCCTTATTAAGGATAACAATTCATATCCTGAGCCAGCACTCTGGAGAACACAAAGAACTAGATATTTCAGACAGCTTCTAAAGGGCTAATTTTTCATGAGTTGAGCTCTGTACTTCACTTATAAAGCTGTGGGTCTCAGGTGAAGCAGAGAAAATTGCCATTTCATCCAAAAATACTTTTATGCCCAACTTGCGACAAACCTAGCAGTTCCTAATGTGTTTTGCTTATCTTCATATCACCTTTATTTGGTGGCTTCTAGCAATACTCACTAAGCATAATGGTAAATTCCACAAGACTTTTACAGCTATGGTTAGAGAGCTGGTACAAAAGTAATTAAACTGCATAAATAAAACACTTAAATGACATATGGAGATGTCTTTGTTCTACACTCTATTGTATAAACCTGCTGTAAAGTATGGGCTCATTGTCTGTTCCATAATGTTTCTGCTGTGTCAGGTTCTACTGCAGTCACTTCTTGGGCAGATTTTACACCTCTGGTAGATGGAGGACAGAGTGTGGCCAATTGCTAGACAAAGGACTATACAAGATGTAAGTTCTAAAGTCATACATTTTTACACCATGAGAATTAGAACAGTATCACAAAGGATCAGGCTTCCTTAGGAGGTTACATAATTACATATGTTCATTTTTATTTGTACTAAAATGATAAAAATCTTTCAAGTTTTTTTCTATAACACAATAAATGTGTGAATGCAACCTGCCTTTTTAGAGGAGGTTGTTGTAGGCAGGCCAGAATAAAAGCTTTAATTTAGAATTAATGGGTTCAGTTTGTGCCATTCCCTTTCAGGAAATGTAAAGTTTAATTATACTGTGTCAGTCCCTAACAGATTGGATTTCCTTAGGTTTTTTGATGCACTCCGTGCTATGTCCTCTTTGCTGATCACCAGGGACCAGGCATCTTAATCACATGTCCATTTCAAAATTAAACATTTTACCTTTTTGTTTGCAATAAGTAATGAACGATTAGTTTCTATTGCCTTGCAAATGGACAAAGGTACTGCAAAGTGGAATTAAAATTTTCATTCCAGTTCTCCAAATATGCCCTTCTGGATGTCCCAGCACCTCAAACCACATGTTGATTAGCAAGGGAGGTGCTGGACATGAGAGATCACCCCAAAACACTCAGAGAAAATGGTGGTTGAACATACCCCCAGATATCATTTGCAACACCAGTAATGACAAAATGCCTTTAATTTCCTATACTTGAAGCTCTCTACAAACAAAAAGAACAACTCATGATCCAAAATACTTTGGGCAGCAGATACGTATTACTGACAGGAAAATGGATGGAGTGAAAAATAATTATTCATTTATTCCAGAAAGATCATAATTTATTTGACCAGGTTCAGCTTTCAATAGAAAACCATTTGGAAATCTGAAAATCAGGCTTTGTTATTCTTACACATCATTTTTTTAGATAATGTATTTTCAATAACTTTTCTATTCAGGAATGGATGTTCCAACAGTACTTTATGCATTCAGTTTGAATTGTTGTACATCAATATTTTATCTTCGGATTCTTTTTTCTGTTTTAACCTGACTATATGAAAAGGGGATGGAGGGAGAGAGGGAAGGAGAATGTGCACCTTTAAACAGCAGTGTTATTTTACTTCCTGAAACAGTTTTTCTAGGTGGATGAAGTGAAATTGGTAAACAGATGTGGGAAATGTATTTAGTGTCAACTGCCAGGAAACAGTCAATCAAAATATCTTTTACTTCACCAATATTTATGCATGTGACCACAGGTTCTATTGTAATAAAAGATGGTATTTCTGACAAAACATGGATTATGAGTAATTTGTAAAATTCATTCTTTAACCAAAGAATGAATACAAGTAGCCATAAGCTAATTCAGCTTTCTTCATATGCAGCCAATTTATGACATATATATATGTCTATTATAATAATATAATTTAAACTGCCTGCTTTCTGTAAAACTTTTCTTTTAAACCATCCAAGTTAATGTTCGACTTTGGTTAAAGAGTAACAAATCTGAGACAGAAACCTTCCACCTTTTCTCCCTATTTTATACCCAATTCCAGGTGCAACTTTTATGGCTCCACCTGTTCAAAGAACCTCAGTTCAAAGTTTGATTTTACAGGCAGAATTTTTGGCTCACAAATAGATGCATCATCAGTTTGGAGGCTCATTAGTAACCATAGGTTCAATTCTTGGAAGTCTGTCTGGGTAAAAAATGGCTTAAATATGTAAAATGGTCACCTGCATGTCTAGGATATAGTAACTGCATTTTTCTTCAGCTGTCAGAACAAGCTGGTACCTGCAGCAGTGTTACACACTTGATTTTTCATGATTCTCTAGAAATATTAGATTGTTCTATTAATTTTTTTTTAAAAAAGGTGATTGCA
The DNA here is from genome assembly GCA_013397195.1 of Hylia prasina. Classification (NCBI taxonomy): domain Eukaryota; kingdom Metazoa; phylum Chordata; class Aves; order Passeriformes; family Sylviidae; genus Hylia; species Hylia prasina. The sequence goes on along the minus strand of VYXD01001710.1, from coordinate 389,294 downwards.
TGCAGTGTGGGTCTAGTATTTATTTTACAGTTTTCAGCTTTTCTGCTAAAAAATCAAAAATATTAGCATTATGGTTTCATTAATTTTTTTAATGATGCAACCTGACACTCTCACACCCCATGGCTGAGGGTGCTACAAAACCCCCAAAAAATCACCAGTACTTGGTGGCACAGTTGCAGCTACACTCTCAACCACATCTCTCAACAAGGAAATATATTTGACTGCACAATTTGGGAATGTTAATTTCCTGAAAATTATTCCCTTTACAGTTGCAGTGCATCAGATGCCTAATTAAGATTGGAATCTCTGTGTTCTGTTTCAGATGAAGCAATAATAGTTTACAAAAATGAGCTATTAAAGTGAGAAAAGCCACAGCACACTACTCCAAGGAGTGGAAGCTGAGCAAATGAAAATTTCCTAGTAGGCTTCTCTGCAGGTCAACAACAGAAAGTTCTTCTAGTTTGGTACTTGCCTGGTTTCTTCCAGGAAATGAGCTTTCTGCTAAGCTATAGTAGCTCAATTCCACAGTAACTGGTAATAGTTGCACCTGGCATCTACAGAGTTTACATACATTTGAAAGTTTTGATTTCAGAAATGGCATCTTTGTTAAAGGTTTAAAAGTCAGTGGTGCCTAACTAGTGGTACATAAAGGTTAATTTGCTGTACCATGCAACTTCCATGCAAATCTATCCATGTATCTTCTGTTTCCATGAATCCGTATGTTTAGTCTTCACAAACCATGCAAGGAAAGGGCCACTGCAAGGTGTTCCTTTAACAGTGATGCTTCAGCCACATCCAAAATCCTGCAAAGGATATTAACATAATGAATGGAGAAGTGAGGAATAGCAAACAACCAGGCTCAGGGTGAACAAAAATGTCTGGGACTTATCCAGGACCAATTCAAAGAGCGTAGATGCTTGACAACTTCCACAGCAAGAAATTTTATGAAAATCTGATACAGCATGAAGTTTTTATCACAGAGAGGTCGATGAGTTTTCTCGGGCACAAATTGCTGTTCTTATCTTGTGCCTTGTGTGCCTTGAATTTTGCTCTTTACTGTCTACCTTTGTCAAAAATACCTAATTTATTTCAGGATTTCTCTCTCTTTGGCCTTTGGTGCCATCTTGTCTCCTTGACTTGAAACTTGGTGAGGAGCTTTTATCAGAGTCATTAAGACTGAGGCTGTTACTTTTTAGTTTCTGTCAGGTTTCTAAGTTTTTAAATTTATTTAAATGCCAGCTATGCTCAGAGAAAGGACACGTAGCCTCATAGTAGCTACTGTGAAGAAAATTCTATCCCAGCCAAAACAAGAACAGAGGTTCATCCAGATCACAGAGACCAAGAGAACTGGTGTTCATTCTGGAGAAGAGAAGGCTCTAAGGTTACCTTTTTGTGGCCTTTCAGCACCTAAAGAGGGCTACAAGAAAGTTGGAGAGGGACATTTTACAAGGAATTGTAGTGGACACTGGGACAGTGCGAGGGGGAATGAATTCAAACTGAAAAAGAGTAGGTTTAGATTAGCTATTAGGAAGAAATTCTTTACTATGAGTGTGGTGAAACTCTGGATCAGATTGCCCAGAGAAGTTGTGGATGCCCCATCCCTAAAAGTGCTCAAGACCAGGTTGGATGGGGCTGTCAGCAACAAAGCTGCAATTTTGAAGATGTCCCTGAGCATGATAGGGGGATTGGAACAAGATGATCCCAAAGGTCCCTTCCAACCCAAATCATTCTGTTTCTATGATCCTATGATTCTATATTCCACACCATGTGGCATCTCTCTCAGCAATGAACTAGGGAGAAGATTAGTGTTTGGTGGGGGTCACTGCCTGATGACTTTCTCAGTATTGGTTTGTTGGCAGTGAGCAAATGTTTTCATTTCCATCACTTGTTTTTCTTAAATATTATTTCACTGTTATTTTCTTCTTCATTACAAATTATTGTTGTTACTGTTGATCTGGAGGCACAAATGGGTTAGGAAAACAGAGGCAATAAGGGGCAATAAAAGAAGAAACCAAAACATCATGGGGTTTTTTAACCTTTGCTTAATAGTTATGTCAGACTGTTTGCTGGGTATATGCGCACACGTGGAGAAATTGTTGTGTTGTATTTTTTCATGTGCACACACTAATAATGAATGTTAGAGTCTGATCAAAATTTTTATTTTGCTCCAGTGGTTCTGGGTAACTACTCAAAGGTGATTTGTCATTTTGTCTCAGCTTGTCTTTTCAACTTCAGTCTATCAGAAAAGATTCACTGCCTGGGAAAGGCGAAAAAATTGAGACACCCTCGACATATAGTCACAGTGGAACAGAAAGAGAAGGAATTCTGCCAGCAGCCTTGCTGATGAAATTGAGAAAGGAGCCTAGCTGAGAGGAAAAGGAGCCAGTCTCCAGAAGCAGTTACCCCAAATGGATTATACAAGCTCTTCATTTCAGATAGTTCAGGCAGCAACAAATCCAGCCAGCAGAAAGCCTTCAGGGAAATTGATGAGTGGTGTTGCCTGAGATTAATGAAAACTACACAAATAGAGCAAATTGGCAGAAGTAGGGGTAAGAGTCTGCCCTTTCATAGGTCTCATTAATATTAAGAATCTGACATTACAGTAGATGCCTTTGATGTTCTAAGGTCTCCAAGGCCAAGAATTATGTTTCCTTCTCCTGTCTCCATCTCTATCCAAGTGCAGACATTAGACTAATGGAAAAAAAGTGAAATGCTCTGTCCAAAAGAGGCTTATAATCAAAACACTCAAAAAGATATAGATAGTGATTGGAAATATTGCAAACTCTATGACCAGCATAATAAAACAAGATTAATATTTATCATGATCGCTAGACCTACTTCTGCACCTACCCATTTTATATGCCTCTTCCTGGAGGCATATTCATCTGTTGTATGCATATATATAAATGGCAATCATTTTAGGGTTTCTATCTCATCTTTTTGCCTGGGTCACCATCCATCTTCACGCCCTAAGCTGCAGTGTGGTGTGGGAATGCAGAGCAGTACACCTGGAAACACCATGTCTTGGGGCAGTTGGGAGCTTGTGATGTGGCAAATCCTCTCTGCTGCAGCTCACATTCTCTGCTTGTTCAAGGGAAATGCAAGCCCTAGGCAGTGCTTTTGGGTTCCTGGCAAGTGGAAATAAAGGCTGCAGCCACACAGACTTAGCCCAAGCTGGCAGTAGAAAAGGACACAACTCCTATCTCCTGATAAAGCCAGCACACGGGAATGGGTCCAACCTGCCAGGCACAGCAGCAGATTGCAACTCCTGTGAAGCTTCACCTGAGCTTTGATAGCACAGCCCCACGTGACTCTACATGCAGATTTACCCACCACTGATTGAACTCTTTAAAGAAAGCCAGATCTAAAATGGGATGTAATCACTTAGTGGAAGACAAAGTTTAATATCCACCATTGTAGTCTTCAAAACGTGGAGGCAGCTGCCAGCCCCGAGGTGTCCAGCTCTGCAGTGCCTCAGCTCCTGGCAGCAGCAGTGCTCCAGCTGCCCCAGCTCTGCTCCTGGCATGCTCATGGATGCTCCTGTGCTGACAAGACTGAGCAGTTTAGTACCCAACTAATTCTCAGTTTTCCTCCCCCGCACAGTTCCTTTTCTCACTTTTCCCTGCTCTCCTCTCCCTGCCCCTCCTGCTGTAGGGACAATGAGCAAGGGGCTCTGTGGTGTTTGGTTGCTGGCTGGGGCTGAACCAAGACATCCATGGGGCTTATAAAAAAGAGAGAAAGTGCAGGATCTTATGTCTCCCATTCCTGGCCTGTTGCAATAACCAACATGGTACAAATGCACAGGGCCAAAGGTTTCCCATTTCTTAATAAATCGTGAACTGCTTGATGAAGGGTGAAAGCTTCACCACAGCTTTTATGAGCCTTATCCCTCAGGTCAAGGATCCTGTGGCCTGCTGGTCTGGGGATTGTTGTAGAAGTACAGCTAAGAATCAAGCTTAAGATTTAGAGGTGCGAGGTCTATGAGATCCATAAAATACCCTATGTGGTTTTATAAGTGCTGTCTCTTTTCATTTTTATATATTGCTTCCATGTGTTTATGCATCACAAGGAAACTTTGTGAACAGAAATGAAATAGATGCAATTTACATTTCTGTAAAGCCAAGTTTGATTTAAGAGGTAAAAAACTATAAGTACATTTGGACGCACATTGGTCCTCTGCTCTGAAAACAATAAAAGCATTTGTGATGTAATCTACCATCTAATAAAGAAATTAAGGAGGACAATAAAAATTTAAAATGCAAACAGGGAGAAATTAATTTCAAAATATCTCTTGAGTATTTATAAGGGTATAAGGGATAATCTTGAAGTGGAGATACATAAAAGGATGCTCTTATTAAGTAAATTACTGGAAATCAGAACAAGTACATATGTCAAAGGGATGGAGATATCAGCAAGAACATGGTGGAGAAATGTGTTGAGATGATTAAAGAAAAAATCATGGAATATAGGAAATAACATGATGAAATTTTTAAAAAATTATGTAAAGAAGACAGCATTTCAAATTCACAGGGGAAACAGGAAGGTATTGTAGCTCTTCTTATGACTCTTTGAGCAAACCTGCTTAAAGACATTTAAACCATGTCTGAGATTTGTATATGCTCAATGTCCACAGAATAGATGCACACGGTGTATCTGCTTCCAAGAACTCAAGAAAAAATGAACTGAATTCTGGAACTGTGGGAGCCCTGCAGGGCGCCTTGAGCTGTCGGTGGGTGTGTTATTGTTATGCAAGGGAGACACAGAAAATACAAAATCAACAACAATGCTTTTCAAGTTTTCAAATGTCATGAGGAAAAAATGTCCCCAAATATAAGCATTTTGTTTTCAGTCATGAGATTCNGTGGAGGCTTCATACAATTTTCTTCTTCTAGCTTTTCTCAACAAACAAAATCTGGAATATCTTTTTTCTAGAAAAGGCAATGAAAATTCCCACAGACACATTTAATTCCAGAAACTAGAGGCCCAGCAAAAGCATTGCCACTAGCTAGTGTTAATCAGTGGCTTTCAGTGACTGTCCAAATTCAACAGTCATTTCTAAAAATATTAACTTTAATGCAACATACAATACTACGCCCACACACATATATATATTTATAGAAATAATACTTTGTATACACGTAGTATGAATGTGTGGTATTATCTATATAGCTTGCTTAGTACAAATATAGCCAATTTGTATGCAACTGTGGTTGTGGGGATGCTAAATCTCCTTAGAGAAAGAAAGTTCCTGCTAGGAAACCTGCTCCTCTGTGGACTCATCTCCATGGCCCAAGGTTCCTGCCAGGACACAGCTCTGGCCCTAACTTTCCACAAGCTGCAGCTTCTTTCATAGCACATCTGCCTGCTCTGGGATCCTGAAGGGGCTCCACCAAGGCTCTCCTTCTGCACTGCCCTTGGGATCTGCAGGGCTGTTTCTCTCACATATTCTCACTCCTCTCTCCCAGCTGCTGCACAGCATTTAATCTCTTTCCTCAAATCTCTTATTACAGAGACATCACCAGCATCATTGATGGGTCCAGTTTTGGCCAGCTGGAACCGTGTGTATGTGTGTGACCTGGGGGCAGCTTGTAGTGTCTTCTCAAAAAAGACAGTGCCTTCAGACAGACCTACAAAGTCAGAAAACCAGGACAGATCCAGAAAATGGAAATCAATGGCTCAGTGGAAGGTAGTGTTTTACGTCCTAACTCGCCGATTAAAATATCTTCATAAAATGTAAGAAAGGACAGTCCATTGTAGTCTATTGGGAAGTACCAATCTTAGCATGCTACATGAGTGATTCTTTCCTATTTCTCGGTTATACAAAAGCTATAGGGTGAAGATCAATGAAAACCACCCTCTCAGATTAAGTCTCAAGTGTATCTTTCTTTCCTTGGTAAGGAAGACAGAAATACCCAGGGGGAAAGATTCAGCAGCTGAGCTGCTGAAGTGTACCCATCATCCAGCACATGAACAAAATCTGTAAGAATTACCCAGTAAGGCATTTAAATATCCATCTCCCAGAGGCCACACTTCAAACTAACAGCTGAATTGCTTTTTCTCACCTTTTCTTGTGCCTGTTTTTTGCAGTGACATATAGGGCACCAGTGAATGACTGGCCTCAAAGAAATCTTCACTAAAACCTGAGGTGGTCTGGCAGCCACAGAAGTCATTGCCATTGATTGAGTCATTAGGCTGTCTAAGATTTCAATTAATAAGAAATCTTCTCATTTTCTTGTAACAATGACAACAAAAATAAGCTCTAACAAAGCAAGAATCTCAGGACAGCAAGGCTGTATAAGAGTCAGAGACGACTTTTTTGTGCATTCAAGGACCAGAAAAACGAGAGGGAATGGAATCTACTGAAGAACCAAAAACAGCTCTAGATGTTCTTGAGATAAGAATAGTTGGTAGCTGAGGCAATATCAAGGACTTGCAATTTTCTTTCTGCGCCTCTGTTGCTTTTTTGATGGTTAGTGAGAATAGGCACTGGACCCTTAGTCTGAGTCCTTTTTAGATATACAGTAAGTGAAATGAAGACAGATTAAATCTTTTGGTGTTGGGGGGATAACAAGTATTCAACCAATAGTAATCCAGGGTAATTGGGAAACAATTTTTTTGGCCTGCAGATATCATCCAAGTACTCTGTGTTAGGAAAATTGCTCTTCAGTGACCCTTTGGAGCCATGCAATTTGACAATCTGAGTATTTATATTGTAATTCTTATCACGATGTAAAATGCCCCTACACATAGTGAGTTGTGATGGGTTGATGCTGGCTGACTGCCAGGTGCCCACCAAGCCACTCTCAACTGGATGGGGTGGGGGAGAAAATATGATAGAAAAGCTCATTGGTCAAGGTAAGGACAGGAGCATCACCCAGAAGTTACTGTCACAAGCAAAACAGACTTGACTTGGGGAAGATAATTAAATTTATTGCCAGTTAATAATAAAGTAGGATAGTGAGAAGTCAGAACAAATCTTAAAACACTTTCTGCCCACTTCTCTCTTCTTCCCAGGCTCAACTTCACTTTAATTGTTTTTACCTCCTCCCCTCAGGTGGTTCAGGGAGATGGGGAATAGGGTTTGCAGTCAATTCATAGCACTTCATGTCTGCCACTCCCAACTCTACCAAAGATGCCAATATCTCTTCTGAGCTTGTTTCCTTATCTGCCTTTGGACTGTGGAAAAAAAAAAAGACATCCCAAGAGAATGATACATTGTTTAAGTAGCTGTCTTAGGAAGCCAGGAATAGTGTTTGGATGTGATTTGACACTGGATGTGGCAGAAACACAAGTGACCAGCACAAATGGCTGGCTGACCTTTAGGCAAAAATTTGGGTAAAATGCAATATCAAGTGTTTTAGTAAGTCTGCCTGCAATAAATAAAACTGAAACCTAGAAAAGTTTAATTGAAAAAAAGGTAAGGAGTATACCATTAATATGGAAAATTAGATAGCATATAAAATTTCTATTTCTTCTAGTAATCCTAGGTTAACAGTAACTCCTGTAAGGACATTTTCATTTTATATGTATATTTAATATTTTGAGAGAATATCTTGGTTTTCACCAGGAACTATAGCTTTCCTGAGGCAGATGAGTTTAGATTTCTCTTTTCTTGTCCATATGTACTTACTTTCCTTTAGCATTTGAAATGGTTTGTCCTCCTTGCGTCTTCTTTAATGCCCTTTTACAAGACAAATTGAGACATCAGTTTGTGGTGGTTGTTTTTTATTAGGAGCCAATTGGTTTTTTCTTGGCTCTATCTTACCTTCCTCTATTTTATCTTCCATCAAAGACAATAACAGATAATGAAGATGATTTTTCCTTTCCAGCTGAGATTTTACCCAATTTCAGCCAATATTCATGCTGCAACAAATGGTCCCCTCCAGGTCATTTGGTAGAAGACATACTGCCATTTCTAAATGACTGTAAGCATGTTAATCTTTTCATAACTCATTTATGAGGTTTCAGCTAGTTAATCTATCAGCCAACAAATTGGTACAAGTTTTGCCTTTGTTGCATTCTATTTTTCCATCTTTGTCTCAGTTGTTGTCCCCTTTGTGATCTGTATAGTTTTGACAGTTTGTGGCTGACCCCATTACACTGATCTAATTGATGACCACTTGAATTCTGATGAAAAAGCAGCTGTATTAATCATGTAACACATCTGACTTCTTTTACCACATTAGCCCTCCGGAAATCCTTCAGCAAATTATATCCACATGTTAAGCTCCTCTGAGCAATCAGTCTTGTTAAAGCCTTAGCCACCAAAATCCATTTCTTTTCTTTAGAAAAGAATTTCTAGCAACTTACCCTTTTTTCCACCAGGTTATAACCAAATTATATGAACATTTCATGCACAAAGAAGAGTCATTTTAGTACAGGGAAGTAGAATTAACACAGAAGTTGTCAAATTTTTTGAATTGTAAGTACATAACAGCAACTTGCAAGCTTGAAAACATTCACTGTTCTTTCTTTTTCCTATGTGAGGAAAATAACTTGGAATATTTAACTCCATCCCTTCTCTGTGGCTTCTCCACTGCTCAGAGTTCAACCTGACAGGAAGTCCTAGAAACAGACTCATTAAGGAGAGATTTAGAAAGAAATGGGTTTTAACTAGTGAAAACTGCTCATCTCGCTCCACCAGTCACATGTTAAGTGAATTAGAAAGAAATGGGAAAAGTACTGATTTCTTTAGGGCAGTTTTAAGAATTCAATTGCAATAGAGTTTCAAAGCTCACAAATCTGCTGCTCCTTCACAGACGACCCAAATGTTGCTATTGCCCAAACACAAGAGTATTACTCAGTAGGTGAACCAACAGCCTGCTTAGGTGAAATAAAATCTCTATTAATTATCTTTACACAATAGAGTAGCCCTAACAGGTGGTAATTAAAAGTTACAGGTCTTGTCTCAACAATTTTGTGGTATATTTATTGACTGCACTCAAGTATGAGGCCACAAAACTGTGATAGCAGTAAGTTTACACATCTACCTTATTGCTGGATTTTATTTCAATTATAAGTGGCTTTAATACTTATCACTCTGTATTATAGGCATCATAATGGAGCTACTCTTACAGGGGCATTTGAAATAACAGGAATAATTCAGTATGTTAAAATATGTTTTGAGACTTCATAGTGGAAATTTTTTCTGTGGGTACTGTGGATAATTCTTGGAAATTATTTAGTTTTATTATTCCACCTACCAGAATCATAAATATTGCATTAAAATGTTAGATCAGGGTATTTTCTGATAATGAAATATCTTGTATGCATATGTGTTGTGTGCAGTGAATCAGAAGATTATTAAATGTGTTTCAGGAAGTACTTGTGCACTTAGGCAAGTGAACAATTTAACCTACTGCAGTAAAATACAGTGGTTTTCTCAATAAGTCATGCTGACAGAAAAATATCTCTATACAAAGCACACAAAAAAGAAATGCTGACACTGTAAGTGATCTACCACGCTACATTAAAATGCTGACTTTAACTCCCACTGTGCCTCAGCAGCAAGAAACACTGTGGGATTTTTCAAAAGATATTCTCATGGCATTCATCACATTGATTACTTCATAAGGTTTTCCTTTCTGCCCTCATTAAACTGCAAAGGATGCTGCTGCCTTCATTGTCCACCCTTGGGGCTCAATCCACCCACACAGCTCGCAATGTTTGGATCCCACCAGGTCACAGAATCATGGAATCATAGAACAATTTGTGTTGGAAGGAACATTAAAGATCATCTATGTCTAAACAGCCTACCATGAGCAGGGAACCTCCCACTAGACCAGATTATTCAGAGCCCAATCCAACCTGTCCTTGAAAACTTCCAGGGATGGGGAGTCCCCATCTCAGGTCAACAAAGGGCAAACTGAAAAAAAAATCTCTTCATATGACAAAGTAGCATGCAAAAGTCTGTTTAGGGTGAAGTCTCAGAGAAATCCCTTTCCAGTTTCCCTCCTGAGAAGCCATATTTTGGCATCCAAAAGAGATTTTTTTCTATAACACACAGCAGCATTGAACTCAGTTACATTCACCACAGGTTTTAACAAATGTAATGTTTTCCTTTTCATAATGCACTGAATATATTTCTCTCCTGTACTGCATTGCCTCTGAGCTGCAAGGAGAAGGGATGGAGAGAGTACAATTGCCTTCAGATCTACCTGGAGTCTGTCACTGCCCCAAGAATCATCCTGGGTGCATATTACATTTGAATTTTTGGGGACAATAAACCTTCGAGAAAGAAACAAATTTCTTGAAGAAGATAGCCATCCAGATCAGCAGATACACCTTATGATACAGTCATTACTACCAGAGGAGACAACCAAGCATTGCCAAGGGGCCTCATCCCTCATGTGTTATATCCAACTTCATTTTAACAAGAAAAAAACAAATCTTCCACTGTCTGTGCCGTAGGAAGATGAGTGTCTAGTCTTTTTTCTCAGTGTGGCTCCATTTGCCTAACTGTACATTACTTCATGGAAAAACAAATGTTCAGTTGTTCTGCACTAGCAGACTTCCACCCTGTGTGCTGTCCTGCACCTGGTCACATTTCTTTATGTGTATTTATTCTTACCAGGGTCATTAACACAAGACTAGATGTTTTGGCCAATAATAGGAGAAGGCTGCTTTCCTTGTAGCATTTTTTTGCTTTCCTTATCTTAGGCAGGAAAACAAAGGAGGCTAGAGTGCAAGAAACCATTCCAGCCTAAAAAGCTTTAGACCATTAGTAATGCTGGAATTAAAAGATTAAAACACTTGTTTCAAGTGCTAAGTAGTCATGTTCTCTTATTAATGTCACACTCTACTAAGCATTGTACCATACTTTGTAATGCATGGATTCATCCCACACATCCTGAGTAGAAAACTGCTTTGGGCTTGTGTTTAAATTTGAGTTCTTCCCAAAATCAAGATTCCAGGATTTATACTCTCTGACATTCATTTCCTCCTCTCATTCCCCCCAAACAAGTTCTCAGCGCCCTCAAATGTGTTTACTTTGAAAGCCACACTTTAAAACTCAGTGATTTTCTGAATACCCAGAGCAGACACTTAATCTAGAGACATCCCCAGACATCATTTGCCCCAGTGCTCCATTGAGTCAGACCTGCTGGGCCTTAAAGGGGCTCTGCACTTGCAGTTCCTGCTGAGGCACTTCTAACTGTGCTCCTGCAGAGGCATTTTTAATATCCATTGCCTGTACTGCATAGCTGGATCCATGACAGACTCTCAGAGACAGACATTTATCACTACTGCATTACCATGCTCTGTTCTTGGTGTACTGTGGGGAACAGCCTTACTTATCACATTAAAAATGCAAAGAACAATTAAAGAATCCTACTCTTAATGAGATAGTACTTCTCCCATCAATTTTAAGCAATGAATATTGCAAACTCCCTTTTCAAGCAGGTTAGCCTAGTACTCACAACTCTCTGCTGTCAAGGATAGAAGCTCCTGCTGAAATGTGCTGAGCTCCTGACACTTGCAGGATCTGCACTGAGCCTGAGTGCTGGGTGGCTGTCACATCTAATTAATGTCAATCCAGTCCAGGGATCCTACCTCTTAGTCACAGTCCTTGCCCAGACAGTGCTGCTCTAACTAGAATATATGGAGTGTAATTCACTGAGCATACTAAATATAGGATGTGCCAGTTTGTGAAGGGGCAGGAAGAGCTAGACAAATTTCTATTTAAATATGTCTAATTTTTTTCCCATGAAAATGAACGTATGTGAAATGGTTTAAATGTTGGAGATCTTAGGGGAAAAATATTTGTGAAAGTACTATAGACCTTGGGGGAAGAAAACCATCATGAGAGGATGTGTTCATCTCTGATAAAATATAAAACCAAAACAGGCACCAGAGAATATACAGCATTAATTGCTGCACTAATCAAGCAAGCCAACAATGTGTAATAATTCATCACTGTTCATTTTAGAGGTAGCTGCTTCAAGTGTTCAAGAGACTGAAATTAAGCATCCTACAACTTTATAAAAAAAAAAGAGTGTTTTGAAGCCATGATGTTTAGCACTGAATTGACCTAGCTGGATTTTGTATGCTCCTGCAGAATCAAAATAATACAAAGTTCAGTTGTGAACCTCAGTGTTGAGGGGAAATGTAATTCCTATGATCTAAGCATATTCAATCCCTTTTCTAATCAATTTATATATCCAAATTTGTAATTGCAACCTGTGTATAAGTTTGTATATATGTGTGTGTAAAACCTTTCACAGTCTTTCAGTCTGGATAATATTGCAGCAAAGGAACGGAATATTATGAATAAAGTTACTTGCTTTAATGATAACTTTTGAAAAATAAGTAGAACAGGGTTGTTTGCTAATAACCTCTATGAAAGTGGTGTGATGTTACTTAAGTATGGACAGAGATCTCAGACTGTGTCTAATGTCTATGAAATTCTGCAGGGAATGACAAGAAGAAAGTAATTGGCCCAACACTGTTTAAAGAAAATGCTTTCATTGTGTCAAGGTTTGGATTCCTGCTTGGAATAATATAGGTGGGAAGTGACCTTTGTATCCCATTTAGTCCACCTGTCTCCTCAAAGGTCTGATTTCAAACGTAGAGGAGGATTGTCAGGGTATTTACAGGTTGAATTTTGAAAATCTTAAAGGATAACAATTCCATCACCTAACTTAGAAAGTTTCCTTATTGGAAATCTGCAAGCTGTGCTCCTCGCTGCTTGTCTTTGATTGTGCACCTTGGAGAAGGGTCTGGTGCCATTTTCACGACCCCCCTTAAGACCATTTAGGATACATTCAGGGTGTCATCTCCTGAATTATTCTGCAGAGATGCTGACACACCTTTGTGAGTAGTTCAGGCAGCAAATTTAACTGAACTTTACAGAGGCAAACTATGAACAGAAACAAAGATGTCATTGTAGGGAGATAGGATTTTAAAAGCAATGGTCTCTCTAGTCATGCAGAAAGTATATATTTCATCTTGATTCAAACATTCAGTGAAAACAGTTAGGGATGGCTGTCACTGTTAAATGCAATGAAAAAATGCCTTCAGTTTAGGCAGCATCACATAAGATGATAATTGTTAAATTGGTTAAAGTTAAATGCACTTTTATCGCTAAATCCAAGTGGTAATTCATCCAAACCCAAACTTGTGGGCTTCATTTCTACAGGAAAACTCCCTCAAATGGAGGATGTCTGTAACTAAGATGGTAATTTTCTTCTGCAAATTCACCATAATAAAGCAATTATTTTGCTCATATATTAAAATTGTTATAATCTGTGGATAGTAAAATCCAGGAAGTTCTCACATTCCTTTTTTTCTGTGGGACCTAGGGCTGGGTGCAACACTCCAACTGGGGTCTCCTTAGAGCAGAGGAGAGGGGAAGAATCAATGCCTTTGACCTGCTGGTCTCCCTTCATTTGATGCAGCCCAGGACACAATTGGCTTTACAGGCTGCAAGAGCACATTGCTGAATCGTTATTCTTTTGGTCCACCACCATCCCCAGGTTTTTCTACCCAGAGCTAATCTTGACCTATCCTCTGCTCAGCCTGTACTTGTGCTTAGTTTACTATGTATGCCTGGAATTTTGGTTGGTGATATCCCCCACGGCTTCTATTTGGTGTCTGTGTATATGTGTGAGTTTGATTTTTTTGGTTTTTCTCCCTTGTTTCTTTGTTTGGGACCTCATTTGTTTGGCTTTGGGTTTTGTTGTTGGTTTTTATGTGTTTTTCTGGGAGAACATATTCATACTTATTCTTCAAGACTACAGTCTTTTGTACTGAAGTCCTTTGTGTTTGAGTTCAACTTCCTGCACATCGGGCCAGTGAGCTTTCCTGAATTCTGTGATGGAGAGGAAGTTCACTGATGATATGGCAAAGAGGGCTAGCAAGGAAATATAACAACATTGGAGAAAAATGCATGAGGAGATAAGACCCACAAAACCTGAAGAGTTTTACAGCTCTGGTATGACACCCAGACAATTCTACTTGCAGATTAGCCACTGTTAATCCCTTCAGGTTTAGTGACTTCTAGGGACTTCAGACAGGTTAAATTGGTATTACTAACAGTTCAGAGCACATTGTAACAGAAAGAAAAAATAGTGTTGCAAAATCTTCATTCATTTGATTCCAGAGCTGATATTAAGCAGCTGACAGGTGCTATCAGCAAGGGCATAACATTTAAAAAGTATTTAGAATATGTATACACTATGTATGTGTACATACCTGAATATATATAGCTGTTTTATACTTTGGGATGATATCATATATAATGTGTTCTCTCTAAATTAGCTTTGATATTCCTTCTTTCAACCTTAGCTCTAAGATTTTTCCTGTAAGCTTTTGCCCCTGCTGATTTTTTGTAGGTCTCTCTGCCTGAAAAAGCCAAACTTGATTTTCACACTAAGTTGCACCATGACTGTGGGGTTTACTGGACCCTTATTGAGATATATTAATGGTGGCCTATTCTTGTACAATAATGTCACTGTTATTTTTTGTCATTCTCATCTCTATAGATTTCTATAATATATGCTCATAAAACTCAAGTAGCAATCTGAAATTTCTATATTTCCCATTCTTTTTAAAGGTTACCTAGAAACATCTGCAGCACAATAACAGTAAACTGTCACACACCTAAGAATACTTGTTGTAAACTGCTCCACTGTGCCAATTAAATGTGGTATGAACTCTACACAGGGGAGCATTTTATTGCTTCATTATTGCTTTTATATAATTTTAAATCCTGTTCACTGCAGCAACAAACATCCAAGCAAATATTTAAAAAGCTAAATGGGGAAATGTAGAACAAGTTAATCTGCTACTGGAAACTTTAATGTGTTCAACTCCACATATGGCATGTCTGTGTTCTGAGGGCAATAAAATATTTTCAAAGGCACAAAGAAAATGGCTTATTTGCCTTTTTAATACATGCAAGTAGACATATTGGGAAGGGATCTAGCTGGTAGAGTGGACTTACTTAGATAGCAGCATGTCCTGGTGTTACACACATTGCAGTGATAGTTTGGGAGACGCATAAACCTAGAAAGGTCCAATTCACTGTAACAAAAAACACGGTTGTATGGGAGCATAAGGGATTACCTGTTGAATAAAGAATTTTGCCAGCAATGTAATTCATCAACGCTGCAGCAAGCTGAAAATTCCTGTCAACAATTGTCTTTGGTGGAATTAAGATTAGAGCAAAAGTAGATATGTTTTGAAGTTATTTCCTTTACAAGTCTCCCACTGTCTGAGTTTAGAGAGTCAGAGCCCTTGAGCTGCTATTGAAAAGCCTGTGAGGTGGCACAGCTGATGTCTTTCTTGTGTGATTAATGACAAAACTGGAAGGCTTAAACAGCAGGAGCCTCAGAACTGCAGTGATAATGACAATTTCGTTTCATTAGAATGTTTTCTCTGCTCTTTTTATTATTTTATCATAGCATTTTTTGTCAAATCCTTTCAGCTTTCTGCATGGTCATAGAATCACAGGAAAGTCTGGGTTGGAAGGTACCTTAAAGACCAGCTAGCTCCAACCTCCCTGCCATGGGCAGGGACACCTTCTGCTACACCAGGTTACTCAGGGCCCCATCCGATCTGTCCTTGAACACTTCCAAGGTCGAGACATCCACAACTTCCCTGGGGAACCTGTGCCAATGCCTACCACCTTCACAGTAAATAATTTCTTCCTATATATCTAACCTAAATTTCCCCTTTTTCAGTTTGAACCCATTACTCCTGTTCACTATCACTACAGTTCCTGATGAAGGGTCCCTCTCTGGCTTCTTTATAGGTCCATTAAATGTCCTGTCATACCCTAGTACAAACAGCAACCAAGGAAGACATAATTTAATATGAAGCCATAAAAACGCTGAAAAGAACTATTTCTGTTTCTGGAGTAATTTATGCATGAAGAGTTCTGCAGTTTTAAACTAATTTTCTTTTTTTAGGATTGCACTATATCTACATCAGATCCTCCAACATGGTGTCCCCTCTGAATTCTCCTGTTCTAGATAAGTTTAGTCCATCTGACAAGCCACAAATTGAAGAAATGACTGCTTGTCCTTGGCAGCAAGACTGTGCCAATACTCCACCAGATTTCCCAAACTTCCCCAGCAACTTTGTAAAACATAAAATTCAGTTCAAGAGGGAAAAGTGACTGGAAAAATGCAATGAAGATATTAATGATACAGGGTGGAATGCAACCAACTTGGGTCTCTCTGTCTAACTCCTGTAGGCTTTCTGCTTTGAAATAAAAGTCATTAATTCAGAAACGCACACAGCCTCTTCCTGACAAGAACATCTATTTTGGGATTACACCACTTTGATTGCAGAATGCAATGGCCACTTGAGGGCAATTCCAAGCAGATGTGAAGTAACACCTAATGAATCTATCTAAGTTTCTGCTGATGACAAGGTCATAGTATCACTTGCCACCATGAAATACCACATAACCTCATCAACTTACATTTCACTGTGTTTATGGTACTATTTCTTGCTCACCCAAACAAGGTCTCTATGCACTAGTCTGTTCAGCACTAGTTACGACACCCACCTTTCAGGGAGTTAGTTAAAAGGACTTGTAGAAAATTTATGGTTCTTAAAGAAACCGTAAGAAAGAGAGAGGTGAAGATACAATCAAAGAATACCCCAAGAAATCAAGAGGTCTTAGTTAGAGGTCAAAAGGATCACTTAATTTTGCCTTAGGCTAGAAAGGAAAAGGAAAAGAAGCAGCAGTGAACTTGTTCTGTACCGTAGTACAGAGCTTAGGAACACAGATTCAGCTGTATATTTCTGTTTACCAAGCAGGTAGAATATGGCTCATACCACATCTTTTCAAGGTGAACCACTGAAGGGTTGCAAGGAAACATCAAGAGAGAAAAACACTTGGTATGGTAACTCAGAAATGAGGAGGTTCTTGCTCCTGATCTAGTGTTTACTCACCTGAGCGCCTCAGTCCTCCTACTCCCAGGTATAAGCTACTTTCAGACTTCCTTTTCTGGATTTACAGAGATAAAGAAGAAATTTTTTTACTATAATGGTGGTGAGGCACTGGAAGTGATTGCCCAGAGAATTTGTGAGCTCCCCACCCTTGGAGATGTTCAAAATCAGTCTGTATGGGGCTCTAAGAAACCTGGTCTAGTGGAAAACATCCCTGTCCATGAGAGAGGGGTTGGAACTAGATGGCCTTTAAGGTCCTTTCCAACCCAAAACATTCTATTGCATGATTCTATGTTATTTTCAAGACATTTAATCTGTCACAGTGAATGGCACCACTTCATTTTTTTCATTTATAAAAGACTATTATCTTTGAGTATTTGCTGCAGTCCCCATGATCTCAGAGGAACAAAAAAAGGAAAGAAGCAGTCTCATTATTTTACTGCCAGTATATGCCCAAGAAAAAAATTAAACACTCTTTCTGTATGATGTGATTATAATTGAGCTGAATTAGATTTTAACCTCAGAAGAAAACCAGAAAAGTGTAATTGAAGCCAATAGGTAATTTGCATTTTACAGTGCAGTAGAGGTCAGGACCTACCTCGGGTCACTTTTAGTACTGATTTAAGAAGTAAAAAATCTGCAATCTGAAAACACTTTCTAAAATAATGGTTTCATCCTACTTGGTTGGCCAGTTTGTCTACACGATACAAATGGAGGGTTCAGACCTGTGCCCCACAGATGAATTTGAGTTACTTGTGTATTGAAACTGTCTCAATACTTTGATAGTAGTTCCACTCACAAAAAAACAAAGCACATATTCAAGTAATGATGCATATATAATATTAGGTCTCTATTTCCAATTTAATTCATCCTGTAGCTAATTGCCTCACTGCAGACTGACAATTACTTTGACTCCCAGCTGTATTCAGGAAGCCAAGTGGGAATGCCTGCACAAGTCTTTGAAGTCCTTTACATGATCTGCTCTCACAAAAATCTTATCAACACATTGATAAACAGCATTTGAGAGGAAGAAATGAATAATTATGAAAAAACATTAATCTCCTTGAAGCTTTAGAAACTGCTTTCTAAACAATAGAAGATGCTAAAGTGAGGCTTTTTCTCCAGTCCACTTCTCTCAATTTTGTCAGGATGCCCTGACAACCTTGAAACTAAAAAAAACCTGCTGTTTTAAACAATTCTCTAGATACAGATGACATTCAGTAGGAAGGAGCAACATGATGTTTTTGTTAAACTGTTCTGATCATCAACACTAATAAACTCTACTCAACTGGTTGAAGAGTTACAACTGTACTTGACATTTTGCGCCTCAGAGGTGGTGTCACCACACCATGTTAAAGGTAGGTGAGAAAGTGCCAGGAGGCTGGGAAAATTCTTGAGCTGTTTGACCTGAAGGTGGAACACATATTTTCTCTCTTTCTTTAGTAGCAACAGTAAATGAGCAGAAAGATAGATACGCTCACTGTGAAGCCCTAAATTCTAAACTTATTTCTGCTGATAATTCCCCTCCAATCATGTTTTCCTCCAACAAAAACAAAAGCTCTCACATCTGTTGATGTACGCTATGGGCTGATGGTGAGTGTATAATTAACTAATTATGATATTACACTTCAATAATATTAGATTTGGTTGGCTGAAGGTTATTGCAGCATCCTTAGTAAATTTAAGGAGCTGGTTGGGGGTTAGGTCCTCCTAACTTTGATGAAGCTTGCAAAAAAATACCTTAGGCCAAATAACAGCTTCCTGTGGCTCATAGGCTCAGAATGCTTTACCTTTCCTTAGATCTCAGGAAATTAGGAAGGATCTGAGCTTTTGGAGAAACATCTTCTCTGCCCTATAAATAAGGAAATCCAGACAAAGGGTTTGGTTAGGTTGGTAAGGATACAAAACAGCATTTCTACTTCATTGCTTCTGGTCACTGCTTCAACATTCTTTCTGACTGTACTAGCTTGGTTTGCTTTCAAACACCATTCAGTTCTGTCAATGTCATGTATATCATGTTCTTATTGTTCTTTTTCTTTCTCAGATCTATTGAGTCAGAAGCAAGTCTTTTCATAAGCTGTTGAGAAGATCTTGGTCTTGATATTTTAGTTTTCTTTCTAGTGTTTTTGTTTGTTTGTTTGTTTGGGGGGTTGCCTTTTTGTTTGTTTGTTTGTTTGTTTGGGGTTTGTTTTGTTTTGTTTTGTTTTTTTCCCCAGTCATTTCTAGATGTTATTCAGTCATATGTGAAGGAGGGTTCCTGAAGGAGGTACAAAGTTAAATACATAATTGTGATCTCTTGCAGATGTTTATCTTCTTTGTTGTTGTTTCCTTTGAACAAATTATCCAAAGTTGTTTAAACTGAAAGTCTGTAATTATGCTTTGTCAATGGAAAAACAGTTTGATTTTGGTCCTGGAGTAAGTGATTCACCTCACACAGGAGTGTGAGTAGGAGGAAAAAATACTACAGAATTTCAAAATGTGTTCTTTTCATCTACACTGAATTACTCCTTCCCTCTTTACCTCATTTTAAATCTCTGCCTTCTCTTTTGTTCATTTTTCACTCTTGGGTCATATCTCTAGTTCACGTGTTCATATCTTTACTTTTACCTTTACTGTTGTTAACTCAAATGCAACAATGTTACATAAGTATAGGAAAGAAACAACTTTCCAAGTTGTTTGTATTTGCCTCCATCATAGAGAGATGGATGCATGGATGGATGGACAGACTAACAGATACATAGGCATATGTGGACCACTGCAGAATACACATTAACATATCATGTTAAAAATCTTTTAGTTTTGCATATTAATATATGTCACATAAATGTTCTGTTATACACAGACTTGAAATTAAAATGAGAAAGAAGAAAAGTCGGTATAGTGAGGCAGAATAAGGCAGTAGTCTAGAAATTAGAAACAGAGTATCAAGCTCCTTGAAGTATTCTTCTGGTGTAAATAATCAAGTTTTTTGCTGAGCAGTCCCACTTTATGTGAGAGAATGGTGTGAAACTATGCTTTTAGCAAGTAATAACCTGTAATTCCCTGGGCTCAGAAAATGAAACAGGCAGCTCTCCAAAGTCACTGGACCACAAGGCAAGGCTTATGTGAATGGTTAAAAAACCAGAGGATCTATGGTATTCATAGAATCTGTTACTTGAAAGCTGAGAATTAGTAGCAGTTAAGGTGTGATTTCTTTCATCACTAACTAATTTTTTGAAGGGACTGGCAATTTTTATGACAAATTATCTCTCTCACGATTAAAGCACCACTGTAATTTGTTTTTCCCTGGCATGTAATTTATGGTGTTCAAGCCAAGGAAGAAAGAAGAATGGAGACTACAGAAATCACGTTCCCTATGTAGAGGGAAAACCAGTGGCAGGGGTGCAACTTAATCCTGATGACTTCCAGACTGTGTGGAATAAGGGCACTGTCATTGGTGAGAAGCTTCATACAGAATGATATCAGATACAAAAAGTTCCAAGACCTAAAAAATATTTCAGGTACATGCTAAAATTATGCTGTTGTCTCTGCAAGTTAGAAACTTAGTGACGCTTAGAAGGTCTTATTTTAAAGGTTGAAATAATGTGGACAGATTCACATAGCATGTATATCATTCACTAAAAGCGCAATACTACTGTAATACTTACGAGACTCATTTTATAGGCTAGAATAGGACCTCCTTCAATCAGAAAGTCATCACCCTTGGATTAAAAAATCCACATCAAACGCATACAAAAATTCATTGATGACATTGGACCAGTTTAATAATGACTCAGGGAGCTGTTATGATTCCATCTGTTTCAACAGTAGTGAACCATCCAGCAGAAGATGCTAGTGAAGAAATCCTAATTATACAGACTGGACAGTTCTGCAAACTTTCAGGATGAATGACATTAGCAACCAATTTCCATTCTAAAAGGAAAGGAATAAAAAGAAAATAATTAACAGAGCTTGCTAGGCTCTGAAAAAACAGCTGCTGTCTTTCCAGGGTTACTCTTCAAAACATGCTGTCCAAAGAATAATTTTTTCAGAAAAAAGTTAGCATACTTTGACAGAAATAGCCAGAGATCTTCCAACCAGTTACAGCAGATGGCAGTTCAAAAGACAGAGGACATCTGGTTATGATTCATCCAACTTTGCAAAAGACTATGAGAATTTGAGATAGTGCTCTCAGCAGAGTTTTTATTGCTCATAGGTGAGAATGGAGTCACCTCCATCTGGTAAAAGGTCTAACAGTGATGCTAATTTGCCAAGTAATCGTCAGTACTGATCAAGAAGTTACCTTAGGCGATATGCAGGTCTTCAGGGAAAAGGTACAAGATGTGGATGTGTAATGTTTTCAGACAGAATGCTTTGCTTCTACAGACAAAATCTGCTTTCAGAATGTTTTTCCCTTTCCTTTTGTAAATAGACAATGAAGAGCCAGGAAGTCAGCTAGGAAAAGATGCTTTCACAAATGTTTCATTTGAAGTTATAGAAATTATGAAACAAGCTATTGTTGGTGGAGTTGCAAAACTGCAGTGATTCAGTGATAATGATCATCTCAACTATTTTGCTTCTCCATTTAAAGCATCACTGACAGCTGAAAAATATAATTTGGTACCATGCCAAAATAACTGTGACTTTGTTATGAAAGGATATCAAGAAATTTTCCACAATCAACGATGATTTTGTCTCTTGCCAGCTGGTCTCATGCATTTCAAAGATGGTATACTTGAACTCATTTACTAGAGTTAACTGTCTTCAGCGTACATAGACAGGGCTGCGTAAGAAAATGAAGTTAAATAACAATGACAGAAAGTTTATTCTCAGAATTTCTCCACAGATGTGCTAATTAACTTGACTAAATTTAAGACATGACCTCATATAGGAAAAGCAGCTGTTAGATGACCACACAATTTTTAATGTCTTGTAGACTGAATAATTGTGTTTCTAGAGTGTAGACAAACCACAGACAGAGGTAGAGAGGATATGACTGTTTTCTGGAGATATATAACAGTGGGGATAAAAAGGGATTATGCTATCTCACAGCTTACATATGCTCATGGATTTTATTGGTTTATTTACTTATTTTCTCAAATAAGTAGTCTGATTGATGTATAACATTTTGACTGCATTATTTTTAGTTTGTGAAGGAAATTAAATGTGGATTTCTAGAATGACCTGTTATTTTTGTCATGACATGTAAGACACAAGAATTTGCAGGTGCTTGTCACAAACAGAATAAACAGATTTACTTTTTTCTAAATATGTAAATGACATGACAGCATGAAAATTGTAATAAACCCAAAGTTTTGAACCAGCATCTGACTGAAGTTGTCTATTCTAATTCCATCAAGTGGCAAATACTGTAGCAACAGCGGTGGCAGCACCATACTGTAGAATCATAGTATAGCCTAGGCTGGAAGGGACCTTGAAAGATCACCTGGTACAAGTTCTCATGGGAAAGAAAGGGAATCTATATGAGGTGATCTAGGCTCTGTCTAATGGCATCTCAAAACATTCAGCGATGGAGATTCTACCACATCCCTGGTGATGGTCATTCCCTTGGTCCAGTTCATACTACAACACTGTTCATACTACAAAAAATGTTCTTCTTACATCAAGGTAAAACTGCTGGTGCAGCTTCTACCTATTGTCCCTTTTCTTGTGCCTTGGGAAAACAGAGCCTCCATCCTCTTTTTAGCTCCCCTTGAAGTACTGGAATCTGTGATAATCCTTCCTGATCCTTCTCCAGAGAGGAGAGATGCAAGATCTTCAGTCTTTCCTCACAGGGTAGTTCTTCAGACCTTTGACCATCTTTTTAGCTCTCCTTTAGACCTTCTCCAGCCTGTCTGTGTCCTTCTTGAATTGTGGGGCCCAGAAATGGAGACAATATTCCAGGTGTGGCCTGAAAAA
The DNA here is from genome assembly GCA_013397195.1 of Hylia prasina. Lineage (NCBI taxonomy): Eukaryota > Metazoa > Chordata > Aves > Passeriformes > Sylviidae > Hylia > Hylia prasina. The sequence goes on along the minus strand of VYXD01001710.1, from coordinate 366,497 downwards.
TGCTGAGTAGAGTCAAATGATCATGTCTCCACTCTTGCTTGAAACCAAACATCCACTGCACACCCCATATAAATACAGGATGTTATTTTGGTGTAGAAAGGGATCCAAATTAATCTGGTTTGATTTGTATTTGGCAAATCCCTCCCAATAATCTTCTTCTTTTAGTTAGTAGTACTTTTTGGAGGACTCATTCCAGTACTTTCACGGGAATTGAAGTTAGGCTGATGGGTCAGTATTTTCCTGGGTCCTCTTTTGAGCCCTTCTTGTAGACGGGTGTGACATATTTCATACTGCTGATCCTCTCCTGCTATGACAAACTGCTTACTAATATTAACATAGCCTAAAGGTAGGTGTCTTAATCTCATACTTAATCTTGTGAAATTCTGCCACTGTTAAGCATAACTTAAACCAAAACCTAAGTGATATTCAAGTTTATGTCACAACACTCTTAACTGTTATTTTTTTCAAACAAACAACAAAAACATCCAACTGTCTTTCCTTGATGACTTTCCTCAGAATTCCAGATGACAGAGGGAGGTCAGGTTGGATGGGGCTTTGAAAAACTTGGTCTAGTGGAAGGGGTCCCTGCCCATGGCTGGGGTGGAACTGCAGGATCTGGAAGGTCCCTCCCAACACAAACTTTTCTGTGAGTATTGGCTTCTGGTTTTTCAGCTGCAGGAAAATGAATTCATTAAGAATGTCTGAGCTTACATCTGAAACAAGAGTAATATTTTACAAAGAAAGGTTTTCTGGAAGGGATTCTATCTGAAATTGAAATTTCACAGTTAGTCATTTTACTGAACACACAAATATATATGTGTGTATATATATATATGTATGTATATATATATATATGTATGTGTATATATATAATTTACAGATTCATACAAATGCATAAAACTACTGTGAAAATGACCTGAAGATTTGGTTGTTTTGTTTTTGTAACTCAGTTCATGATTGCATATTGTACAGCAGTAAAAACATCTCAACACAGACACTTTAATGGAGCACTCCCATCTTGCAGGTATCACAAGAAATAAAATAACTACACATGATTGATGTACCTTCGGTTAATTAGTACAAGCTATTTATGAGTTGCAGCACTATACATCTATGGAAAGATTATTTCTTTCTATGTGTGTTGTCTGGCTCCTNGGTGTGACATATTTCATACTGCTGATCCTCTCCTGCTATGACAAACTGCTTACTAATATTAACATAGCCTAAAGGTAGGTGTCTTAATCTCATACTTAATCTTGTGAAATTCTGCCACTGTTAAGCATAACTTAAACCAAAACCTAAGTGATATTCAAGTTTATGTCACAACACTCTTAACTGTTATTTTTTTCAAACAAACAAACAACAAAAACATCCAACTGTCTTTCCTTGATGACTTTCCTCAGAATTCCAGATGACAGAGGGAGGTCAGGTTGGATGGGGCTTTGAAAAACTTGGTCTAGTGGAAGGGGTCCCTGCCCATGGCTGGGGTGGAACTGCAGGATCTGGAAGGTCCCTCCCAACACAAACTTTTCTGTGAGTATTGGCTGCTGGTTTTTCAGCTGCAGGAAAATGAATTCATTCGGAATGTCTGAGCTTACATCTGAAACAAGAGTAATATTTTACAAAGAAAGGTTTTCTGGAAGGGATTCTATCTGAAATTGAAATTTCACAGTTAGTCATTTTACTGAACACNTCACTTTTTTAAAAAAGGAATAAATAATACTTGCTACTCAGCTCATATGAAGGAAGATAGAACGTGTGTGCAGTTGTGAGCTTTGAATAATATCACTGCTTCTGTTTCTCTGGCAATAAAACGATCTACTATAATAGACCATTATATAAAAACTTTTTTGACAAGTGCTTTTATGAAAATTGAGCAATGGAAAATTTCTACGGGTTGCAGTTTCCCTTGGGAAGAAAAAATGATAGGAAATTCCTTTCAATCTTGTCAGCACAATAAAATACAGCATTTCATATATACAAATAATGTGAAGAAATTACTGCAAAATGCAACCCAGCTTGGATGTGTAGAAAATTGAGAGAATCAATCAGAAACGCTTCTGTCTTGATGTTCCAAAATAAATGTAAGCAATAAACATTCCATTTTCAAATTAGTTCGTGATAATAATGCATCTTTCCTGAACTCACATAAGGAAATGAATGATCTGGTATAAACAAAAAGAGCAATACAGTGTATCAGGATAAAATCTTCATAGGAATTCATGCTAACTGTGAGGTATTTCATAGTGAGGCTTGATAAAACAACAATGCACATTAAATTGTGTTAAGAAGTGAACAACAGACAAAATTGCGGCTGGTGGAACCTGTTATGCCATTTTTATTGAAATAACACACTTTTCTTCCATTCCAAGCCTCCCACTACATCTTTAACTCATTGCAACATGGATCAGAATCTCACTTAAAATTGTAACAGATCCCTATACCATATTAGCATGACTGACTATATCAGTCTAAAAGAAAACACTTTTCACATACATATTTATTTACACTTTTCTCTCTTCATTGGTCGGTATAACCAGGTTGCACCCAAATGCACTATATAAGGTGTATTTTACCTATGTTATTTCTTTGTTCTCTTCATTAGCCCTAAACCCAGTTTAGTCCAACTCCAGATACGAATATTTTTGTGATTATTACATAGCAATTTATAGTGTGAAGTCTACAGTGCCAGTTTTTGCCCCATTTCCTGCCTGCACTGCTCAGCCAGAATGTCGCTGTACTGATTATGTGTTAGACTCATAATAAATATCTCATTCTACCTAGAGCAATTGTTTGCTACTGCTATCAATATAAAGTTGTAGTTGTACCACTCTAAGATATAAGAAAAAAAAGTAATGGAATGACAGTCAGAGACTGTGTCTAAAGCAGCACTTAATGCACCTACATCAAAATTGCAGACTTCAGGAACCAAGTTCATTTATTGAGTTTTAGTCATTATATTGAGGTTAGACAAGAGATAGGATGAATCTGGCCTTTAGTTCACTAATTACAAAAAACCTCTTTGTGAATATATGCATGTAGAAACACATATAGCAAAATGCCTGACAACAGAACCTAAACAGGTATTTGGGGTATTTGAACTAAATGAGAAAGAAAATATTTTGAAATGTGTAATTTTTCTTATCCTGTAGTCATATGGTCTAACAATATCTTATGGAAAAACTTTGTGCCTGAGAGTTCTTCCAAACACAGCAACATGCAGAGTTGATTTGGATCAGGAGAGAGAAAGCACCCTCATAGTCATAAGAAGATAAAGCTGACATCTGCCTCATCATCATCTGTTTACCATTCTGCTTTTCTAGACAATTAACACTGGAAAATTCTTCTATCCATACCTTAAGGGCCAAAGAGGAGTCAGCTTCTCACTCCAATCCTGAATGAGAAGGCATGGTCAGTCTGCAGGAGTCATGGGAAGGAATTGGTAAGGGAAACATGAAAGGAAGGATGAGTGTTGGAGGGAAGGGCAGGTGGGTGGAGAGGCAGAGATGTAGCCCCTCAGCTGCCATTATACAGAAACTGGGAATTGGGTGGAAATTAGCTGTAACAAATTTGAATATGACAAAGGGTGGGAGCAGAAGTCATTGTTAAGCAGAAGAGAAAGAGGGCAAGCACTAGTAGGGTCACAGTGGAAAATTCAAGGCTTTAGGACTAAGATAAGGCTCACTATGGAGGCAAAGACATGACTGAAAGGAGGAGAGAAAAATCATTATTTTCTCCCTGCAGATAGAAGAAAGCGATTGTGACCACGGCAGGGCTGTTGCTTTTTTCCTGCCTTCCCGAGACAGTAGAAAAATGCCTTCTTCTATTCAGGACGTTGATGAGTGTAAATCACAACATGAAAGAGAACAGTATATGCAGGAAAAAATATAATGCTTACTTACAGGTTGGGTTGGAATGTCAAATCTTCATCTCTGTGAAATAGAAAAGAAGCCAGAAGATCCTTGAGCAGGTTGGCACCGTCCTGCAGCCACCACTAAGAGAGAAACAGCTCTGTGTATGAAAACCAGAGTCATGTTTTCCTTTGTGCAATCTGGCTTCTCCAGAGCACGGGTACTGAGGAAAGTTTTTATTCCTTTCTTGAAGACAAATAGTTAAAAAGGAAGGGTCACTATCCAAAATGAGACAAGCAGCAAGGAAATATTGGTTCTTGTCTCCCTCCTTCCACAGAAGCAAAAAAAAGTAACAAACAAAAAATAACCTAAACATATCTGACAATAATAATCAATCCAGGGGCAAAAAATATTTTGAGAAATGAAAAGTGTGTGCAAGACTGTGAAAGATCTAAAATACTCCAACTTTCACATAATTACAGAATCGCACAATAGCTGAGGCTGGAAGGGGCCTCTGTAGGTCTTCAGCTCAAATCTCACTGCTCTGGCAGGGCCACCTGAAGCTCTGCCTAGGACTACAATGATTTCCAATCACAACAGATATCAGCAGTGTTCAGGATGAAAGGGAGCTCTAGTAAGGAAAGCAGAATATAATACATGCTTTTTGCATTAAGCAGGGTACATGATAGCATTCTACAATGAGGTGACTATCTTGGTTGATAAGAAGGGAGGAGGAACATTTTTCATACAATATCCTTTTTGATGGTTTAAATGAGAATTCCACTTTTTTTCTTCATAAAGGTTATTTGGAAAACCGGTGCACCATTTCTTGGTACACAGGTTTTTCTCATTGCAGGGTACAAAAGAGAATTAATAAGGACTGGCATCTTCCCAAAACAAAATGTATTACCATTTTTCAATGTGAATTAAAGACATTTTATGAGCAAAATAGTGATTTCAAGGGCTGAAGTTTTTGTCCCTCTGAATAGGCAATCTTAGGAAAGCAGTATAAAATGGATAATTGTGCTGTCTGATTTCTACAGAAGACATAAAATACCTAGAAAAGCTGGATGACTCATCATACAGCCTGGAGGTTTTTCTAAAGTGGCCTGAAGACAAAAAAGAGTTTAGTCACTATAGTCTCCCAGAGAAAGAAGAGATGTGAACATACAGGATAAAAAAGAAAACACACACAATACCAACTGTACCAAACATGTCAGGGAATTTGGCAATACCAATTGATTGTTTCTTTTTCCACAGAAATTCTTAGCTGAACATGCTGCCTGAAAAAGATATCTTTGACACCTGTATTTCACTTATAATGGTAGTTTAAATTGCAATAACGATTTTGACAAGTCTAATTTTCCTTTCTAGAGAATAAAGGGTCTTTGTGAAATGAGTCCAACTGGTGTTGAATCTGTGACAAAAATCTTCAAATCTACATTCAGCCCTTACAGTAAGTTATTGTAAGCAGAGACATTGCCAAACTATGACTTCACACATTATACAAGAACTTTTGAATACTTGCACCAGAAATATTTCATTATTTATATCATGCTTGTTCAAATAATGCAAAACATGATATATTGTTTGTGGATTAGACAGCATCATAACCTTTCTTGGTAAGTAGCTATTGAAAATGAGGGAGAAAATCCAGTACATAGTTTTCTTCCAAGTGGGGCATGGAAACAATAGAAAGATCATTTTAGCAGTGAGAAACCAGATGTTCAGGGCAGATGATCATGTTCACTAATGGGCAGGAGTCTGAATTATTAAAGTATAATGGTGGAAAATTCTTCCAGCCTACACTGAACCACCCCCCTTATATCAAATACTAAGACAAAACAGAGATCATCCCAAACCTCTGGGTTCTAACAAGCTGCTCTGAATCAGCAGTGTCAAGATTAATAAGCAGTCTACAGTTGAGGTTCATATACCTGAAAAAACACTTAAACAAATTCATGCAAGTTAAATATCATAATAAAAGCGTAGCCTCTTTCTGCTCCAGAGAGAAATGAAGGATGAAGTATTAAATGAAGTACTAACCTTTCTAAAGAACGTTTTATCCTGCTAAAAGTTTTATTGCAGAGACTCTGTCGTAAGGTCACAATACTCATTGGAAATATCACCACATATACCAGAGGAAATATACCAGAGGAATTTTGTCTTCCAAAACCATATGCTTTTAGTCATCTATCCAGTGGTTAGGAGTTCAGTGTTCATGGATGCTACTTCCACAAGTACAGTAGAATGAAATTCTGCCTTTCAAAATCAAAAAGAATCATAAAAAGGTGAGGGTTGGAAGGGATGTTAAAGATCATTTAATACCAAACTTCCTACCACTGTCAGGGATGCCACTCTCTATATCAGGTTGATCAGGGCCCCATAAAATCCCATCCAAACCTGAACACTTACAGCTGTGGATCATCCACAGCATTTCTGGGCACCATCCTCTGGGGGAAGAACTTCTTCCTCATCTCTAACATACACCTGCACTCTTTCAGTTTAAAACCGCTGTCCTCTGTCCTGTCACTACTGCACGTGTTAAAAGACCTTCTCCCCACTTTTTACAAGCTCTCTTTAGGTACTGGAAGGCCACAATGAGGTCTTTCTAGAACCTTTCCTTCCCCAGGCAGAGCAATCCCAGTTGTCTCAGCCTGACTTCATAGGAGAGGTGTTCCAACCCTCTGACCTTTGTGGGCTCCTCTGGACCCGCTCCAATGGCTGCCTCAGTTCCCGTGCTGAGGATCCCAGAGCTGGATGCAGTATTCCAGGTGGGGTCTCATGAAAGCAGAGGCTCCTCTCATGGCCACGCTGCTGCAGCCCAGGACATGCTTGGCTTTCTGGGCTGTGAGCACACATTGTTGGTGACAGATTTGTCTTCTCATGCTTATGCCTTATCTTCAGTGATGCCACAAGTGCCAAGAAAGATGCCGACCATGTTATTGCTCTCTCAGAAAGAGAAGGGGATTACCAAAAGCAATTTCACATGCATATAGACTGTGCCTTTTGTCCCACATAATCACATTTTAACAGATAATTGTGCTTCAAGGGAAAGGAAGATCATACAAGTCTGTGTCCTCCCAGATATTTCAAAATAGAAAAAAAAAAAAAAAAAAGAAAATTTTTTTGTGAGCTTAATAGCTCACAGAAAACAATGTAAAAGACCTATTTGTACTATGACAAAAGAAACTGGTCTTTTCTGTGAAGATTATTAATTAATTGAAGACAGGTTCTGATACATAAGAAATGCAGTATCAGAATTCTTTATATCTATGAAATGAAAAAAAAAAATGTATCTGCCAGAGAAAAATGAGATATGGTCCGTTGTAATTATAAGCTAACATCTCACAGAAAATGAAGGAGAAAAAAGGAAGAAAATTTAATTAATTTAATTGCCAAACATAAAAAGTATTTCAGTGTGACAATAAGACTAAAGGATGTGGCTCACCTGAAAAGATGTTATATTCTACTTTCTATAAAAAGGCCACTGAAAAAGCTAATATGTGTATTTATTCAGAAAAAAAAGGAAAATATGTTAAAAATGTTGCAAACTGTGAAGCGTGCAAGCAGACCTCATCCAGCTTCAGACTGCAAAGGGGAACCAATTGGCCTTCATTTCCTGGTTATTTACAGAACAGCTGGAGGCATACTCACTTATTAAAACTAAAAAGTGTTTAACATTTCAAACCACTCTCATTTAAAACATGAGGTCTGAAATAAACTGCAAAATATTAGTGAAATGCTTTTAAATACCTTTTTTTCAAAGGGGTGGTGGTGGAATATCCTCACTAATATAATATTCCCAGTAACAGTGAACCTTACAAATGTTCACTGGCATTTCTGTATACAAGCAGGAAAGCAGCATCTGACCAATTCATTGGAATACTTGTGGTGGAATCAAGATATTTGGAGTGAATTTAGCAGTCTAGTGATGTCTGTTGTGTAAATGTCTGCATTCAACAACATCTCCTTTGAAATCCTTTTTAGGCAATAGATGTGGTCACTTATGTGAGTCATCTGACCAACTGTGGGATTTAATAAGTCATATCTTAGGTGTATAAACTGTACTGTATAATTTATAAATGGATTTCAGGGTCCTGATCTTGTATAAAGATATTTATATGGAAATTTCATACAGTGTATTCAGAAGGTGCCCTTAGAATCTCTCCTATAATCATCTCTCCTGACCCTTCATTTCCTTTTGAGGCTCAGGAGCCACCAAAAATACAGGGTAAGAATGTGTTAAGAGGTTGGGGTTTTTAAAATGCCCATTTACATGGGAAATCTCTGTGCTACATAAGTGCTGGGATCTGGCTGAATATGAAAGTGATGTCTGTCAGACCACACAGGCAGGAAGATTCTCTTCATTCATAGGCAGAGCCAGTTTGTTGTAAACTGCCAGCAAAGCCAGGCACAGAGTTGGCTGACATTGGTGAGAAGTGACAGGGTGGAGAGGACACACTTCAATTGCAAGTGAAAATGGTTTGGCTTTCTGTAGAAAATACAGAGGGTGACAACCTGCCTCTCTCAGAGTTCTGAGATCTAGACAGATCATAAACCAAAGCAGACATGGAAAGTTTGGGTGCCTCCAGATTCCTGTTTAAGACTAAGTATGCCTATGTTGAATGATTTGGAAACAACTAGAAAAAGGGTGTTGAGTCTTCAACCCAGGATCATTAAATTGTTAAGTTAGAAAAAACCTCTAAGATTGAGTCCAACTAATATTTGGTTAACCCAACACCACAATATTGACCATTAAACCATGTCCCAAAATGTCACTATATGGTTTCAGCATTACAAGGATCAGTAATGGTCTGGTCTGGTTCATGGTGGCACCTCTTTTGTCGTAAGCTCCAAGTAAAATCTTCCAAGAATTTTGTCCTGACTTTGAGACAACTGACCTAGTACAGTGAGGTATTTGGAGAGACAAATCTCTTGTATGACTGGAAGAAAAGCTACAATTTCTTAGAAGTAAGGTATTTTCGTTGGGACCAATAATAACATTAAAACGAATTCCTGAAAGAGCTTTGAGGTGCCAAAGCAAGAGAGCAAAGAAAACTCCACAGTCAGCCGTAACAGTGACCGTGATGGGGTTCAGGGGAAATACTGGCAAGGTTTGACACAAAGTGGCTGTTCAGTTTGTGCTTCAGGGGACAATCCTGGGTAACAGTAAAGCATGCTATTCTGGTGCTAGGCATCATAAGTGCACAGTGCAAGACTTCTAAATCTTCTGCATCTCTAGATGTGTTTCTTTGCAGTACTAGAACTAAAAGAATCTCTGGAAAAACTAGACATGTCTCACAATCTGTATTGACTGCACACAGATAGTCACAAGAATGAGAAATATTTACGATCATTGTTTTCAATTCCATCTTATATGTCAAGGAAGATTTACATAATGCTGCTTTTAAAGGAAACAGAATTTTGAAAAGCAAATTGCCAATTTATGCCAAATTGTTAAGTCTAAATGAACTAGTCCTGACAGCAGACATCTGAACATGCAAAGAGGAATCAGACTACGCTTATTCAAGCTCTTCAAAAGAGACTTAAAATAAAGGAACAGGCAACCTGTTGATTCAGTACTTTACTGAAAGCCAGACTTTGGACAAACAGCGGCTTCTGCAAACAGAATTCTGGAGTAAAATGCAATGTTACTCTTCTGGCCTAGTAATGCTGCTTTTGAAAAATTAAGAAAGACTTCAATCCATAGAGAAGAATAACTATGGTGTGTGCTGTTATTGTTGCTAGAGGAAATAATTTGGAAATAAGGAGAAAATATGGCAGCAACACTCTCTAATAACAAGCTCTAGCAAATAGAAAACAGTAATAGAAACATAACTGGAAAGAAACACTCAGTAGCATGTTAAGACATTCACCTTTATTGTTTGGATGTAAAGATCTCGACCATACCACCACAGAAGTTTTGACTAACATTATTCACACATTTGTTTTTCGAATGAAAAAACTACAAGAATGTAATGGGCAACAAGAGGCTGGAGGAGCTTTTCTCCCATATGTCCAAACATTTGCACTGTTCTTTTAAGAGCCAATAATAACCTTTGGTAACATTTAAAAACCAATAACAACCTTTTTATAATATGTACAAGGAACTGCATCGCTTTTTCATGATGTAGAAAAATTATCTCTTTTTAGAGATAAATATGGTTTTGAGAATTTAATTCAAATGCGTGCTGACTATGCACAAAATGAATAATGGAGTCATAATTATTCTAAAGACAGATGTTTGACTGTATTGATTGCATTATACACAGAAAAAGGTTCAAATTTTGGCAAAACAAATCAGAAATCTCTTGAGGCAATATTAATAAACCATTGTAAATGTATTTTTCAATAGCCCACAAACAAGTGAGGTAAGTGGAATCTTTGTTACCTCATGAGAATTAGCTAATATTTGGTTTAATGACACATAAAGCAACAGAGATAAAAAATGGACACAGACAGGCAAATCATAGTCCAGCAATATTAAGAACCTGATAGAAAAATGTAGAAAAAGAATATGTAGACAAAAATATTTTGTTCTGCTTTCCATAAGTTTTGCAGCTATCTTCTATGAAATAAGTCAAGCAAAACCAAGAAAAATTGTAAAAACATATGGTTTCTTTTTATAAAAATACACTCATCAGGATAGCAGGATATTCAGCTTAATTATGAAGCTAAAACTTGACTGTCAAATGAGAGTATAAAATACGTTTGGCTGTACTATTTTCAGAGAAACTGAGATCTTTATTTTGGCACCTGCTTCTTATCTGCAGAGATTTCATCTACACCAAGAAAAATGTACATAACATAATTACGACAAACAAAGAAAAGGGCTTAGAGAAAAGGCAGATACCTCTTACTGAAAATTGTTGCATACTGATCTCCAGCCTATTTGCAGTGCCAGGCATTCATAAGGACAATATAAACCCTCGATTAGCCACATCACTCAAGAGTCAAGTAGAGCTACCTCTTGATTACATAAACCACACGAGGCAACGGCGACTGAAGAGGAAGGTCCTGCAGCAACAGGAGAGATCTCCATAAATTCTTCCCCAGGGTGCTCCTTGAGAGTAAGGCAAAGGGGATGTCACGAGCCGTAGTGGTGCAGGATGTCCAAAAGAACCCTTCTACATGCCCTGCCTAAGGCATGGGTCTATGGAAATCCTAAGCATATGTAGGGATGTGGCCAGTGCTGGGCACCTGAGATACATCAGCAGGGCAAAATCAGGTTTCAGACACATGCTTTGCTTGATAATGGCCAGGATTTGATCTAACAAAACCAACTAAAAAGCCATGGGTTTAGATTTTTCCGCAATTTTAAGATTTCTCCTGTGGAATTAAGAAAACTATGAGAAATGAGCATCTATCAACACAAATCAAGCTAATCTCTTGGAATTCATCCAAGAGCAAACCCCTCCACCTGTTCTGGAATGACAGATACAGGACAGGCTGAATGTAGAAGTATTTTTATGGCATTCTGCAGCAGAAATAAATCAAAGAGACAGCTGGCTTTGATTTCTCAAGATATAAGGGAAGGGAAAGATTACTCTGAACATATTGAAAACATTAAAAGAGCACTAACCTGCATGTAAGGCACTTAACTTTATAGCACATGTATAAAGCTGTGATATAGCACAGATCACTGATTGGCCTTTTTCTTCTGAAAATTGTGTTTTATTGAAAAAAATAAAATATGTTTTAGGAAAAATAACAATATCAGAAAAGGCTTTTTTGATTATTTTGGTTTTAAAAAGTAAGGGAAAATGCTTGGTTGTGTGTATGGATGCAAGATATAGTCTCAAATCCTGGAAATCGCCATTCCAAAGACAGATGATGTGACTTTGTGACTTCCAGATTATGTATAGGAGATCATGAACAGAAATGTTTCTAAGTGGTTTGACCAAAGAGAAAATGTGTATATTAGAAGACCAGCAGAATAAATGCGCAGTCATAAAGTCAAAAAATATTTCTGTTTGCAGGCACCTGCTATAAATATCCTGTGTCAGGTGAAAAGGAAAAGAATTCTGAAAGGGAAAGCAGATAAATTCTTTACTGGTATTATATGTTAGGTTTAGCAAAGAAAAAAAATATGTATTCAGTTTGGTAATCAGAGATATTATTTGGTATAGTGATTTGCTAATCAGAGATACTAAAATTAGCTTTACAGCTTTAAATTACACTGATTAAATTAAAATTAATATTTGCTTTCATATGAAACTCTCTGGTTAGTATTTATATCTATCCTGTTATGATGGAGATCAAAGGACAGAACCCAGTGATGAAAAATTCATCCTATAAATTTAAGCAGAAGCCAGTTTTCACCATCCAAATGCTTGCAGGAAAAGAAGATTAGGATGAACGCAATAGGTGAGGAAGAACACATGGGTTGTCTTTGCCCTTGGCCCTAGTGGATACATGCAGAGTTCTCTTTGGAAAAGAGGAATATTTACTTCCACATTTTTAAATGAAAATAATTCTTGCATGGACAACTTACCATGGGTGAAAATAGTTCATAAGAAATTAGATTGCTGCAATATCATGTGTATCCAGAAAAAAAAATTAAAATGGTGCTAACATAGTAGTGTGTCAATCCTTTATCTATGCAGTCTTGGTCCAGAAGAAAAAGAAAGGATTGAATATAAACCCTTTTGTGCACAATTTCTGCATTTCACATGATAATCTGATATAAAACTGTTACAGAACAATCAATCAGAGAGCAGGAACAAAGATGAAAATTCAGAAAGTTTATCAACACTGCAGCTCCTCAGATCTACATGAAACACCAGCAAAAGCCCACTATTGTAATAACAGTGCCAGTGGCCTCATATAGCATATATAAAATCTTTATTGTATAAATAGTTAATAAAATGTGAGCATTATTATATGATTATTATAAAATTTCTGGTCTACATGTGTTACAATGGCTGGAGAAATGGAAATGCCTCTTGATTAAACTGATCAGGGACCTGGTGTCTGCTCAGGCTTTTGTAATTTTTTAAAGTGCTTTGATCTAAAACATACAATCATCTTTCATCAAAGCATAAGAAGTACAAATAACAACCAGAATTTTTGCAGCACTAATGAAAAATGCCAAAGGCATGTATACACATTTTTTAAACATATCACCTGATTCTTTTCACTGTAGCACAAAAAAAATTCTCTAGCAGAACTCTTTGGGAGAAAATTACTTATACGCAGTTTCAAAAATACAAGTTCTTTTAAAGCAGCCTTTCAAAGAGAAAGAAGCAGAAATAAATCAATAAAGAGCCATGAAAATTATCATCCCATACAAGAGCTTCAGATTACTGAAGCTTTGAGCAAACAGGCTTCAAAAGTTTCAGTGTTCTGTTCACACTGCTTTGACTGCAGAGACAGGATTTTTTTAAAATCAATCTAAAACATCATATATTGTATGAAATTCCAAACGATGGAAAATAAGACACTAGGAACTATTTCCCTCTTTATTCCCTAGATAGCATAAAAATCCCTCAACCAGACTGTTGGTCTCTTTATAAATACAGTAGTCCAGAGGAGGACTTGGCAAAATCAGCCTTTCCTGATAGAAATTGCTTATTTCATTTATAAAGCATATAAAATATTTCTCTACTTTGTTCTTGAGGCAAATATGAAAATCCTGCTTTATAAAAAGTTATATTTTTAGGAAGTGAACCAGTGGAAGGAAAAATAAAAACAAGAATATAGAACTGTGAGATTTTACTCAGCAAAATACCTTGACCCAGAAAATGGATGTTCTGACCCTGCAGTTCACGGGTTCATTTTCTGTGTGATGACAAAGATGGTAGTCATTATGTTAGCAAAGGATTAGTCATTACACTTGTTGGCTTTGCTTAATACATAACAATTAGAACCTCATGCTCGACAGTTTTTCTCTGTTAAACCACCTTTGACCATATCCATTCAAAATAGTATATAGTGCTAGGACTAAAGTGTACCACAGAATTGTTCTGGTCTCATCTCATTAAGTCCTTTCAGTCAAAGTGGGAAACCAAAGAAAGCTGTTTCCTTGCTCCAATAGTCCCTGTTTTGTGATTTGTTTTGTGGGTTTTTGCAGATGACAGGATTCTTAATATACAGTCTTCTATATTCCTGTTGTGAGAAGTATCAACAAACAGAAACAAACAAAATTAAGCTGGTAATGAAAATAGATACTAAGAAGCTGTTAAAAAACACATTCAGAAGTTTTGAAATGAAAAGTGAAAACTTTATCACATCTGGGTGAAATCTAGGTCCATTGAAACGTGACTGAGAGCTATTACGATCTGTGTGAAATGAACATGGATTCCATTCACAAAAATGTCCTTGTTTGTTCTAGAAACGTTCTGAAAGTGCACTCAGTGCTAACCCAGGTCATAACTGTTGCAAACAGGAACTGATGCTGCTTGTAACTTGAGCAGCTAGGGAAAAGCTTGTGAAAATGTCTACAAGTTCACTGACAAGGGTTGTGTAAAGAAATAGAGCAACAGAGCTGTTCAGAGCTTCTACTATTTTCTGTGCAAGAAGACACCTTGCAATGTGCTCCAAACAGTCTGCACAGTGAAGGAACAATGGTCTCTAGATAGCCCCTTGCTTGTCAGAGCCAGCAATCCCAGCATTTCCAAACCATGCTGTAACCAAGGGCAGCATCCAACGAGACTCTACCAAGCACCTCCTGCTTCAGTTACAACTGGAAATGAGCCTCTGCCTCAGCTTGCTGCTGAAGTTGTAATAACCCACACACTGAGCAAAGAACACCATTGAGCTGATTCTGCATCATCTCACCCCTTCCAAATGGAAACACTGAAATTTAAACTAAAATTCCTACAGATTAAAACTTTGGGAGATTTAAATCAATGTGAGGATTGAGGGAAATCATCCAAAGTTTTAATTCCTGACCCTCAATAGCTTGAGGCACTTGCAATGTGATTTTTAATAAGATGTTATTACTACTGTATTATCTGAATTTATTTGATTTAGGTTTGTTATATACTGTACATAATAGTACTAAATTTTTATAAAAAGAAAATTTTATTTTGAAAAAAAGAAAAGCAATTGTTCTAATATTTTTCCCCTAAAAAAACATTGCCTATGTATGTTTTTTCCCCTAAAAAACATTCTTATGACATATTTCTGTTTTCATGACACTGGCTTTCCCTTTGAAAAAGGTTTCTCTAAAATGTTAAAAATATTCTTTCATCTATTAATCAGCACTGGAAGAAGAACAGAAGACTGCTTCCTTGAATAAAGTAACAAAGTTAAAATCAAAATTGTCCCAGTAAAACACTCCAGCAGCCATTAATTGAAAACGAGCTTGTATGATGCAGATGAGTCTCTGATCATATATGTCTGCTGTGTACTTGCAGCACTCAAAAATATACAGCCTATTCATAACTTTTGCATAATAGTAAGAAAACCAACCAAGAAAATTATAATAATACAAAGTGAGTTTCTGTACCAATTCAGGTAAAAGACCCTATGTAAGAAGTAGATGGAAGAACTGAGGGGAGCCCATGTCAGAGCCATCACAGGGATTTAATAGACAAGATGATAACACCATGGCTTATTACTGCATAAACTGCATTGAGGATCACATGATTAGGATACTATTTTAGGGATATATTTGTGAATTTTCACTTATTTCCCACTCTACCTAGCAAAAGGAGAAAAACTTTTTTTCAAGCATAAATACCTGAAAGTTCCTGTGAATTATTGCAGAAGGACATTTGATCACCATGCAGTCAGAAAAAGTGAGTTATCTATACTATTACTGAGGAACTTAATTGAAAGACCTGAGTAGAAAACTCAAGCAAATATCATCTGAAGGGCTCAAACCAGTGTTGATTAGCTATGGTTTTGCTTTTCTAAAGAATTAAAGAGAACTGCAAATTTACAAAGAAGGATTTTATTAACAATGGGTTTTGCTCACAGCATAAATGAACTTGTAAAAAAATAGTATGTTTTAGAAATTGTAATTTAGGTTCCTAAGCTGTGATATTTAAACTGTAAACCCATACTTTAATTATTTACCTAACATATTTGATATATTCTACAGTTTTTTTATACCATAACCACTGCTGAACTTCAAATACATGCCAAGATCAGTCAAAAAGGAATCATGAGATATTTCTGGCCTGTCTCTTAGGAAATAATGTGTTACATTATGGCCTTTTAATAAGATGATTTTATTAGATTTTTAAATGTGATTTTTTTTTCCTGTATGGGAGAGGATCCAAGTCATAAACTGAAATTTTCTGTCTAAAGACTGGGCTAAGATACAAAATTATGTTTCTAGTACTTTTTCAGGGGTCTTTACTGCAGAATAATCATAATCAAAAATCACAAATTTAGAATTAAAAAATATATCTCGCATTTTAGATGCAATAGTGCACTGAACGTGGTATACATTGACCTAATATGTGAATTTTATGACTGAGTGACAGTGGTGCAGTCTCTTCCAGACTAATGTGCATTGGTATGAATAGAAAATATTTTTACGTATTTTTAAGTAAGAAAAGCCTTTCTTTGAGTAAACTATTTTGCAGGACACATAGGCTGAGAAACTATGACATTTCCTCTGTTCCCTGCCCAGTTTAATTACTCTCCACTAGATTCAAAAGAAAGCTACAATGGATTTACAGATCTTCTTGATTTAAGCTGGAAAGTCCCTCATTACCTTCAAATTATACAGCCTCTAGACCTCTCAGTAACAGAGTTGTTATGGCACAAAGGTCTAAGTATACCAACATGGCAGCAACTGTAAGAAGATGTAGTAACTTTTATGAAACTGCCATAGCTAGGAAAATAAAGAAAAAATATTCTGATGTGCCAACTTTTCCTTAAATCTCTTTCTTGGCTTTCCTGTCTATTTTTTTCCAAGTGGAAAGTGTTTCATCTCCTACAAACATTGCCTAGTTAGTAGTGTAGTTACTTTTTAAGTTACAAGCAAACCCCTGGTTGTCTACAACTAAATGATCCAGATGTTGCTGTAAGTTTCAATCAGAATCCACAACTGCATAAATCTCATCTCTTTAACACATCTTGCCTTTAACATTGCAATATAAAGAGCAGTTTGGCCATACAGAGTTGTGCCTCTGTGTAATTGCAGCAAAACACCTCCAAGACAGCTTATATAGTTTCATATGATTTTAGTGAATAATTAAACAGCTTTTCCTTATAAAGTGGGTCCATTTGTAACAATATTGGTAGAAGATTTCTCTCAGTAGTCTTCAGTTTTCAGGTAGATTTGGGCCTGTTTAACCTTCTTTTGAGTTCTTACAATTTCTCAGGTTGTTCAGTCAACATCACAAATATTAACTGGTCATTTGCAAATGGTAGATAAAATGCAACTGGGAAGATGAAAATCCGTGTGTGGAGCCTGAAGGAAAATATGCATTTTAACTACCCTTCTTTTATTTAGCTTTGCTAACATCTCCAGTAAATCAATAATTTTGAATCTCATATTTTAAGACCTGTAAAATCTGGCAGAAATATTTTTAACATATTGCATATCACCCTTGAGACTGCAATATGTGGGAGCTAGAACTGACTAGTCATGTTTAAAAAAAAGCATTTGCAGAAACCTCTAGTACTAAAATATTTATAGTCTTCCTTCATTTAGAATATGAAAAGCATTTCAAACCAACTTCCTTAGTACTTTGCAGCTTTTGATGTGTTACTGAAACATAGAAGATAAAAATAACATAAAATTAAAACAGAGGTGAAATACAGATAGTTGTTCATTCTGCAGAATGTATGAAAATGTATGAATGTATGAATCAGTTATTTTTAAGGAAATTTGCTAAGGATCTGAAAACTCTCAAGATTTTTGGGGAACGCTGCTCTTGAATGAAGAGTGAGTTACATGCCTCTAAATAGCATTTTTCCCTAAGTCTCTGGTTTAGATATTGGTGAGGACACAGTAACAGATTTTGGTAAAACAAAGCATTATTTGCTTAACTCCACCAAACTATCATAAACTAGTCAGTGTCTGTACAAACCACTGAAGAATTAAGGTTTTTTTTATTCTGTGGAAAGCAGACTTGAAACATTCACTCTTTCGACAAAATGAAGTATATTATTTTTTACATTTATAACTTTTTGAACAAAGTAAAAGTTTATCACCAAACTGTGTCTTTAATACACAGCCTTCCTCAAAGAGAACTTCTAATCCAGTCCAGACAAAAGGTTTTGATCAGTCTGAAGGTAGCAGATTGGCCTCAAATTAAGTATTAAAGCAGAATGGAGTAAGAACATTACCATTTTTTTTCCATAAAAATGAAGAAGTAACCTCTCCAGAGGCTTTTAAACTCTCCAGACATTTTTAAAAATCTCGGAAAGTTAAAACCGAGATATGCTAAGAAACTTTCAGGATGTTCAGTTTTGAGTGATCTGAAAAGCTCAGGTATTTCTCTGTTTCTTCAACAATTCACTACATTAACACTGCCCAGTAAGTACATTCTACAGAGAATTTACTTGCATCATCTATAGCAAGAAAGGTGGAAGGAGACACAAGCCTTGAGAGAAGATATCTTGTGTTGTGTAAGTAATCCAAGTCTCCTGTACACAAGAACCATTCTGGACAATCCCTGTGGTTCCAGATTAATTGGCTGTTGTTACCAAAATTTGTTCTTCAATAATATCTTTCCAAGCATTAACACTAAGTTCTCACTAGCCAGCTAAAAGTCATAAGCATTTTAAAGACAGAGTCCTCTCTCTAAACCTCTAGCAAGTGCTCTCTTGTGTTTTCTCTTGAAAATCCTCAGCGAGTACAACTGAACTGTCTTTAGTCATTGTTGATTTGGGGATTTTTATGTTTTGCTGTATTGTTTTGTTTTGTTCCCTAATATTTATTTATTCACCTTTGACTGCTGTATAACATTTAGTTGGATAAGTTAAAAACTGCCATCTGATATTAGTGAGATAGACAGGTAGGTAGGTAGGTAGGTAGATAGATAGACAGACAGACAGACAGACAGACAGACAGACAGAAAAATAAGGAAAGACTAGAGAGATCTTTCATGTCATTGTTTCAAAAGTATCATTCTGGTTTTTATTCGCTCATAAAGAGATGAAATGTACACATTTTCTTTCCTACTAGATAAATAACTCTTGATAAGGAAATTCTGGACAGCTTTGTGATTATTACTTTTTCTTCAACATCTTTTTCAGTCTTTATTAACATTCAGTTTTGCAACTGCTCAAGTTTAGTCACTTCATTTGTTGCTAATGTGAACATGCAAATACATGATCAGAACCTTCATTTAAGCATGTATACAAGGCACAGGCTTTATATACACAAAGTAATAATGCAAATGTACTGAGCAAGAAGAGACTTACAAACTCAAGCAGGTGTGCAACTTTTACCTTGCCTGAACATCTCTTAGGACTGTTAAAATCACAGGAAAATTAGGTACAGAATGTGCATTTTGTTTGCATATGCAAATCTGTAGCACTTTTAGAGGCAGTTTTTATGGGTTATAAACCATGAAGGAATGGAAGACATTACAGGCAGACACATGAATATCTATATACACAGAAATAAATATGTGCATATATATATTTATATTTATATGGTATAAAAACTGGTTCTATTTTTCTCTTTATTAACCTGAATAGAAAATAGAGTTGAAAATGCTGTGGGGTTTTTTTGGGTTTTTTTTTGAGGGGGAGTATTTTTAAGGTACAGTTTTTCTTATTGCTTTGACTTAAATTTGCTTCAGTAACTTACATAATTAAGAGGAAATTGTAAACAAAATTACTCTCTCATTTTTTGGGTTAAGTATCAGAGAAGCAACATTTAGACAAGTAGCTTTCATATGGATGTCTAATGGACCATAGCACTCCATTTTTGCTTACTACTAACCCTTTTTTTTTTTTTTTTTTTTTTTTTTTTTTGGGTGTGGGGGTGAAGAAAATGGTCTTTTCAAGTAATCTAAGTAATCTAAATGACAAGAACTAATTGCCTGGTAAACAGGCTTTACACTGTTCCTGTCATGGAAATATTTGAAAACCTTTTGTTGGAGTATTTTACAGAATCTAGAGACAAGATCACTGTGCCATCATTAAATCAGTTCTGTTGAGAAATCAAATAGCTGTCTCATGGTGTTCAGTATTCAACTTAATATTACTTAGAGGAAGATTCTCCTTTTCCAGCACAGCCTTGGACATCTTAAGATGAAGTGCCCAAAATCTTCAAAGTTGCCTTGACTCTTCAACTAAATCAATAAAAATGTTTCTACCATTTATTTCATCTGGATTTGAAGAGTGCTTTTGCTAATCATGTCCCTGCTCAGAATAACGAAGAACAGCCTCTAATCCACACAGCTGCATTCTCTGCTCTCTGTGGAGAGGCTTTTTTTTTTTTTTTTTAAATACTTTGTAATAGTAATTGTAATACTTTGTTTGTAATAGGCAACAAATCTTTCTGTCCATGTTTTCATAACTGTCACAGAATAAAAGATTTTGGAGAGAGGCTTGTTTTTAAAGCTTTAATATGTCAATATGCTCTTAAAACTGTTTATATGAGGTTTACTTTTCTGTCAGGAGAACACTGGAATAAAATCATTTGGGGGGAATTTTTTTTACCTATATTACAGTGTAATCACTTGCCACCATGGAATGCTTGATTTAAAAAAAATCTTTTGTTTAACAGAGATCGTAGCCTTGGAAAAAAACCCACCCAACAACCCACATATAAATCTCACTTTTCTCAGAAAGCCTTTTTTCTTACAGAATAAAAGAAAAAATAGAAATAAATTTTAAAAAAATAAATGTCAAATTCAAAAGCTCTTTCATATCATCTGGCTACATTGTTGCATTTTAGTTCTGCAAGGAGATATAGTGCTCTTTCCTATTAGCTGGCACTGCAAGAGTTTAAGTGACCCAGCAGTCAACATTTCCCACTGTGGCAAAAACAATTTTGTAATTGTCCTGTGAATTAAGGAAGTGAACTCTAGGAGGATTCTGGCATCGGGTATTTTCTTGGGCAATGATGTGGAAATAATAGATTTAATGAGAACAGTGTAATGATGTGGAATACAATTTCATTCTTGAGTAAATTTCACGTCTTTTCCAACCAGAAAGTGGATTAACATAAAGATTCAAGCAGGGAACTAACCTGGGGATCCTGCAGCTAAACACAAATAACTGAATGGCCAAATTTGCATTTCAGCAGACGTGGATACAACAAAGGAAAAAATAAACAGGAAACCATGAAGTGGTTAGAGGCAGAAATGACAGCATTTTTCACATGCTGTGGGCTTCATTCATGTTACTACCCCTCTACTGACAATGAAAATTGCTTGATAGGATCTGAACCCCCCACTGAAAAACTGTACCTCAACATATGCAGTAATAAACTAGGAACTATGCCTGTATAAGTCCTGTACCCTAGGAACAGCTGTACTCCAATTACCCAGCAGCGTCCAGGTGAGTGGGGTGTACCAAGTTCAACATAAAGAATCACTGAGTGCCCTCTGCTGTTACCTCAGTCACACTGGGACAATATTCCTACTCTCGCTGTACATGTCCATTGCAGTGAAGTGCCAAAGACTCAGCAAAAAGTATTCACAGGGAAATTCAGGAATGGGGCTATCCATAATGAAGGATGACTTCACTATGGTTTCTCTGCCCTGCATGGGAAGATTTTGATTGTGCCTCCATGAAATCCATAAAGGGTGGAACAAATGCCCCCACAGCAGCAGATGCCAGAGCTGTGTCCCTTTTCCTTGCCACCTGCAAGTCCCCTGTCTTCTGACAACCCATCTGGCAACATCCCACACCAGGGATTAGGAGCAAAGCAGTTTATGCAATTCATCTTATCCCTTATCAGTCCATGCAAATGGGAGAAAGGAGCACAGGCAAGACTAAGGCTTATTGTCCTGTGTTGTTCCTTGGCTGCACACCCTGGACTGGGAAGGAACCTTGTGTACCAGGCATTGCATGCAGAAACATTGGTTTCTGAAGTACAGGCTTCTTCTCTGTGTTACTTTCTGACCTCAACAGCAGATAAATATCCAGGAAGATTACCAGAAAAGGAACTAGAAAAATAAGGATGAGGCCTGTGAACTTCTCAAGTCCCCCAGTGTGGGCACTCATTTTATATGTGATAGCCAGCAGGAAGAGTCCTCTACCTGGTTTGGAGGTTCCCAGACTGCAGTGACAGTGGAGATATATTCCCACTAATTAGGTCAGCTTTTGGGCCATGTTGACTTGAATAAGGTACAAGACCCAAAGACATAGCTCTAATTTTGTTGTGTTCTACTGAGAGCAAGGAATCCCCTGGGGAAATACACACAATGAGCCACAGTTGTTTCAAGATTACAGCAGAAACCTGGTTTTGAATAGCTCTAGAAATTGGCATGTGTTAGTTTTATCTTGGTTGTTATGCTACACACGATAATGTCCATGACAGCCAGATCTTATTTCTTTTGCAGAATTCTAATAAAAGAGCTCAGGTCCTTTTATTCAATGTATTTCCTTTAAATTGTTATTTTTACAGGTGACTTTCTGTTTACTGCAATGAAATTATACTTTGTCATACTGGCTATAGTAGAAAAGTTTCAGTAAGCAATTTTTGGAGTTGCTGAGGATACTTAAGCCTCTCAGAACTGTCTCTCAAAAAAAAAAAATCAAGTAGTGACATGAGAAAATTGTCCCTCCTCTGGAAATGATAAAGTTAAATGTTCTAAAGCAGATTTTCAGACTTACTGTCCTGCATGACAGGAACACTCTGAAGTTAGTTGGGAAAAAAGTAATTCTAAATTTACATGCTTGGAATAAATTTATTGACTTTTCAAGTATGAAAGTGATTTTTACAAGAATGTGTACTGGTAAGATATGGGGTTTGGCCTTAATATGAAAGATGGCATGTTTAGACTAGATATTAGGAAGAAATTCTTTACTGTGGGGGTAGTGAAGCACTGGCACAGGTTGTCCAGAGGAGTTTTGACTGCCACATCCCTGGAAGTGTTCAAGGCCAGGTTCAATGGGGCTTTAAGCTACCTGTCTAGTGGAAGGTGTCTCTGCCCACGGCTGAAGGTTGGAACTCTATGTTCTTTAAGCTCTCTTCCAACCCAAATGAGTACATGATTATATGCTCTCTGGGTAGATACAAAGAATTTTGAAATTCTAGCTACTTGTCAAGTCCTTCCTGTCATCTGCTTCAATGTATTCTAAAGCTGATGCCAACAATCAAAGAGGTCAGGAGATCAAGAGCAACCGAGAAGGAGTCAGACTGCATTAACAATCTGCCACCAAACCACAAGGACATTGCTGTTTGATTCAAGAGAGGAGGCAATGCACAGACCCTCCCTTGAACCATCGTCACAGCAAATTCTCTGACATTCACTATAGTTTGAATGCTTTAACTTCATCTGTGATCAAAGTCTGATAAAAAAGTACCTCTTACTTTCTCCATATGTTTCTTCCTGTTGTTTAGTGCTGTCAGTCAGGGTACATACTGATATGACTGCTTAGACAACAGACAGCACAGCCCTTGCAGCTGTTCAAGTCTCTTCTGGAAAATCAGTGGTATATGCAGGAGAATCAAAGGTGTTTAACTCGAATGAAACTCTTTTTGAAAACTCCTGAGATTTTTATCAGGAAACCCTTAGATCCTGAAACAGCAGCACAAGCACTTCTAGTAAACAAGAAAATACCAAAAGACTGTCAGCATCAAGGACATGGCCATTCTCTTTCTTAGCCTTCTGGCCATTGGTGGCATCACTCATCTGTCATGCCTCACTGTTAATTTTCATTCCAAGGGCCAACAAAACAGGAAACATTGACACAGAAAAAAGCAAGCTAGTGATTGTGAAGTAGATCACAGCAGCTGGATTTGCCTTGGAAGCAAATTTTTCCTCTTATTTGGTGGGATAAGGCCAGCACAATCTGAAATTAGAACTGGAACTGGAATATGAAAAGAGGTAGGAATATCAAAACATATTCTGGTAAGGTAGCTATCTAATGAACTTATAGCAAATACTGACCTAGGCCTATACTTTGGGATACTTCCTCTTTCCTAGAAAATCTTTAAGAAAACCTGAGAGGACACAAACCAAGAGAAAACAAAACTATAAACAATGTCAGTTGAGTTTTAACAGTTTTGAGGGCAATTTACAAGTGCTTAAAGAATAAATTTAATGCATACCTGTATGGCTTTGATGCATTGTTTCTAACAAAGCTAATTCTAGCAGTTAATACATCTTTGCACATCACATGGAGTCCTACATCTGTGCTACACAGTCACTGTTCAGTTTTATGGTTCTTGTGTATAATCAGCCTCAGTCTGATTCAGTGTACAGAAGAGCAAATCGAGATTCATTCCAGAACATCTAAACATCCTCAAGACTGCTGTATTATCCTTCTTTCAGTCTTCCTCCAAACTGTCCTGTAGTTTGCCTGCTATTTAGACAGTGATTGCCTACAGGGCTGGGCTCCCTTTAGAGACAACGGTGAGAAAACATTTAAAGGGCAGGATCTCCTTCTTTTTTAAATCAGCTTTAAAAAAGAGGCCAGTTTTGTTGCTGCCAAGGGGTATTTCTTTCTCCTGATGGTCTAAAAAAGGAATCAAGGTAAGTATGTCATCTGCAGCCATCCAGGTAGCAAACCCCCAAAATTAGATGAAATGAGTAGTTACTTTAATAAACCAAGTACATCTGCATCTTTCTGATATCTGTCATTTTAGGGCTATTCAGCAATTGCTATGTAAGTTCTTAGGGCCACCGAAAACTACCTTTGCCTGCAGCAGCTGACACTGGGATCCTGTACAGCTTAAGACTCGGCATCACAATGATACGAGTAGTAGCAAGATATTTAATTGGCAGTGATGTGAAACCAGATGGACATTAAAAACATAATCTGTAGGATCATAATGGAAAACAAAATAAGAGATAGAGTTAATAAATCAGAATTACATTATGGCCCTTACTTTTAACACAAAAACGTAACCACTTTCCTTCAATTCATGTTCCCTCCTTCCTAAAAAAAGATTATTGATATAAAGTAATCTAGTAATTAAAGCAGCTAGCACTTGCAGATATTACTATGTTAGTTAATATTCTCCTGAGAAGGAGGTACAATACGTAACATTGTTGGTATTAACATGCTCAAGTAATAAACTTTCAGTTATATTAAATTTTTGAGCTTTCAGCTCTAAGCATTTTATAAATAAAAACACCCCAGTTTATGTCACAGGCAGTTTGAGTAGCTCTGATATTTAAGTCAAAAATTGTCAAAAGAAAGGCTTTTAAATCATTACATTCTATATGATATTAAATGTATAAACTTTCTGTTCCTTAGTCATCATCTTTATCCTCTCAAGATGTCTTGACACAAGTCTTATAAACCCCTTAAATATTCCTATATTCCTGAGAAATATTCCTAGCAAATTCAACAGGACTTTTCCAATATGCGAAAAACATGAAAGATTAGGACAGAATACCAAGGTCAGTAGAAACTCTCTCAGCTTAATATCAGATCTAAACGAAATATTCTTCTTACACAAAATGTGGATTGGAAGCCTTATTCTGTTTTGGGGAATATTTTGGTATCTATTTTCCTCTGGAGTAAAATAACGCAGATGAACTTCTGATTCCCTACATGAACTCTAAAGGTCTGTATTT
>VYXD01001710.1:311695-340981 GCA_013397195.1 Hylia prasina | reverse complement strand
GTAATTTACCATATGCAAGAATTCTGTGTTTTATAGGAGATACTTCTTATGGAATAAATCTCACCATGATATTAAAAAAAATACCCAAAGTCTAAACTCTATGCAGTAATAAGATTTTAACAGAGGTTATAAAGCTTGTGTGCACTCAACAGAGAAATTACTAAAGATTGATTTGGATAAATTCTGGCATGAGTTTTAAAACAAAGAAAAAATCATTTAGTGTTTCCTTCATAGTAACTATAGACTATATCATGCTTGGCCAAACACGTTTCAATTTGTTTACACAAATCAGAGGTGGAAGTAAGATTGTAACAAAAAATATTTTACACAAAAAATCCCATTCTATTTACAAGTTTGGTAAAAAAGCAAGAGATTAAAGAAATAGAGGGCATATTCAGGAGGAAGAATCTTCTTCTCTTTTACAAAGTGTCACATAGATATTTAGAGTGAAGTGGAAGAGAAAGACCAGAAATGTTAAGCTATCTGCAGGGCTGTTTTCCGTATCAAGAAGCTTACAGTAGAAATGCCAAACTCTATTTCATCCAGCCCACAGTCTGCAGAGCCAGCCAAAATATAAAACTTCACCTTCATTAAGAATTCACAGGCTTAAGAGACATATTACTCTTATTTTTCTTCTTATTTTTTTTTTTTGCTTAAATATGAGTTAACAGTTATTGTTGAAAATGTTTTAAAAATTGTCTTCCACATTTTGTTTTTACCAACTATCATTTCTGATAATTTTGGTGCCATAAAAAATTTCAATATTTTTCATTTATTTCTCAGAGGCTTTAAGGAAAGTGAAAATCTTACATAATTTGGAAAACTCTTAAGGAAAAAAGTAGCTCTCAAAAACCTTTTCTCAGAACAAAGGGTCTGTTTCTAAGAGAAATTGTATTGGTTGTGCATGCTCAGGTTTTGGTAGCAGGACAGCTGCAGGGAGAGCTTCTGTGGGAAGTTGCTGGAAGCTTCCTCCATGTCTGGCAGCACAAATCCCAGGAGGCTCCAACAGGGACGTGCCACTGGCCAGGACTGGGCCAATCAGAAAAGATGGTCACACATCTATGACAACATATTTAAATAATAAAAAAAGTTATTGTGCAGATGTAATTGGGGCCAGAGAAGAGCAGGGTGAGAATATGTGAGAGGAACAGCCCCACAGACCCAAGGTCAGTGCAGAAGGAAGGGCAGGAGGTGCTCCAGGCACAGAACTGAGATTCCCCTGCAGCCCATGTTCCAGCCCATGGTGAGGCAGCTCTGCCCCTGCAGCCCATGGAGGTCCACAGGGATGCAGAGATCCACCTGCAGCCCTGGAGGAGCTGGACCCCAGACAGGAGCAAGTGCATGCCTGAGAGGAGGCTGTGAACCCATGGAGAACCCATGATGGAGCAGGCTCCTGGCAGGGACCTGCAGACCCATGGAGCGAGGAGCCCGTGCTGGAGCAGGTTTCCTGGTAGGACTTGTGATGTCATGGGGGACCCACACTACACCAGCCTGTCCTTGAAGGACTGCACCCCAAGGAAGAGTTGGCTGTGGGAGGGACCCCATGGTGGAGCAGGGGAAGGACTCCTCTCCCTCCTGTCCCTCTCAGAGACATAATGACCATTACCATGTTTCTCCCATCTCCCTGTGATGCTGAGGCGGGGGGAGCTAGAGCTGGGAAGGAGGGAGGGGTAGGGGGAAAGCTTTTCTAACATCTCATAAGGTCTTACTTCCCATTATCATATTCTGATTTTGTTAGCAATAAATTCAATTAATATGTCTGATTCCAGTCTGTTTTGCCCATGACAGTATTTGGTGAGTGACCTCTCTCTGTCCTTAACTCATGAACCTTTCACTAAATTTTGTCTCCCCTGTCCAGCTGTGGAGGGGATTGATAGAGAGGGTTTCGTCTGGCATCCAGCCAGGGTCAACACATTAAAATGTAACAGGATAGTTTCCTGTATATAAGAAAATCTTGCCATTCGAATCAAAACTATTATTAAAAAACATCTTTTCTCCTTCCATACAGTGAACCCCTATTTGTAGTTCATAATTTTTGTAAATAACTCTGGCCTACTTTTACTAAAACAGTAAAATATTTCCTCGATTCCTTTAAATAATCCCTGGAAAAGAAACCATTCACTTGGCATTCAGGAACCTAAAGTTTCTTCTGGACAAGAAATTGTTCTTTGTTTTATAATTGTCAAGATCTCTTCAGGAAAAATGTGTATGTGTTTATGTGTCTCCTACTGGTATTGAAATATTTTTTGGCACAAGGAGTCAAACCCCTTCCCATACCCCACTTCTTAGAATCTCCATTGCTTGTTCCAGCTCTGCAGACCACAATGGTGTCTTCAGATTATTGGTGGAGATACATACAGCTATGCAGATTTTCAACCATATGCTGAGTAGATGAGCCAATTCAATCATGTTTGCACAGTGCTAAAGTGAACCTGCAATATTTCTTAATGCATGTTGCACCTCCCTTTGTACTAAAACCCACACAGACACACAAAGACACACAGACATCAGCATGGTCTGCTTGCTCTGCTGATCAACCAGCACTCCTGACATCTACATAAAGACTTGTGATGTGCTGTATTGAGCCTCTGCCCTTGCCAGACAGGGATTTACATGAAGGAAGTAAAAAAGGAATATGTACATGCCTCAACATGCAAACATTGTGTTGTTTCACCTGCTATGAACCCAGAGCAGAAAAAAAGAATATCAGGTGTAAAACACCATGCATTCACCTCAGGGTCCTGCACTGTTGTACTGATGGGTACAAAAAATTGCAAGACAAAGGATTTAGAACCAATCCCAGGCTCATGTGGAGCACAGCTTCACCAGCCTCCAACAATGCATAACATAGATGCAACATAAAATATCTATAAAATGTTCACAAATTTCATTTTCAGTTCCAGAGTCAGTTTTGAGGAATCAGCTGGTGAGCCCACTGCAGTACTCCTATGTCTCTCTAAAGGTGAATGCACCTTAAAGTCTAAATGGCATGAGCTATGACATTCAAGTTATAAATGAGTGATAAGTAGGAAACCGAAGTGAGTTTTTGACGTAATTGTGATGTAGTTGGGTATTATCCCTGCACAGCCTAGCAATAAAGTCATAAATTCCCTGGGTTGTCTGGGAGCTGATCATCTAAAGGGATGAGCCCATGGAATGGTTTGGGACAGAGAACCAGCCTGATGCTTGCTGATTGCCTGAACTGTCACAACTGAGTGCTGTTAGAGGTGGCAATTTCAGACACTTCTAGAGATTCCCTGGGCAGCTCCTGCTGTGTCCAGCCCACTTGAAGGAGGTGTTATTCTGGGTGCACAGCTGGTCCCTTCCCTCCAGCTGCATACTTATGAGGCCCTTGCTTCTGGAGAGATCATGTTTGGCACATATAAGACATCTCTAAACAACAGTATTTACTGTCCTTGTACAAATGGTGTGTTCGCTCTGTCTGGGATGGCGTTAACCTTCATGTAGGAGAGTATTTGGTATGTGGTTAAGCTATTAAATACACAAAAAAATCAAGCTATTAAATGCATACTTCTCCAGCTCAGCTGGAGATGTGAGGATGCGTGCAAGAGAATCCCTTTGCCAGCTGGTCAGCTATCAACTGTCCTGAGGCTTCAGGAGATTTGATTGCCCATGGAAGTGTTACCTAAGCCTAAGCTGATTAAATGAGGACTTTCTCTCTAACAAACACTCTGCCATGATTTCCTCTGAAACAAAAGGCAATTTGCATCAAAGTCCCTGCCACTCACAGCAGAACCCTCCCTCTCTGTTTTATACCACATGTCACTGTCCTGTCTTTTAAAATTATGATTA
Source organism: Hylia prasina (assembly GCA_013397195.1). Lineage (NCBI taxonomy): Eukaryota > Metazoa > Chordata > Aves > Passeriformes > Sylviidae > Hylia > Hylia prasina. The sequence continues at coordinate 337,168 of VYXD01001710.1, read as the reverse complement.
ATGATGGGTCTTCTTCTGGAGTGATTAAAGCCAGACTATCCAGAACTATCAAATAGAAGGGGAGGAGAGGCTCAGAAGCTGGGGCTACAATAAAACACCCAGATCAATGGCAGAAGAATTGTGTGAGATGGGGATGACTGTGGTGAGGGAGGTGTGTGATCAAATCGGGATGACAAGTCGACAGGTCCCATCGAAGTCAGTGTAAAGGAGCCACATGCAAAATGCCTCAAACACAGAATGATAGGGAAGACTGAGTTTAAAAGTGCTACTAGAAGAAGTAGGACATTCTCCACTGAGGTTCCTCACTGCCCATCAATGCAAGGGCTAACAGCCCACTACCAAAGCTGGCCTTAAGCGCATGCAGCCAAACCTCAACGAAGAAGCATGCCCTCAGGGCCCCCAAAACAACAGTAAATCCCAAAAGGCAAAAAAAAAGACCTTTTATGCAAGGTTCTTGGAAACTCCACCTTATATCACTAATATTTCCTGATCAAGATAATTCATAAGCATTTTATCTTATTTTGTTCCTCACCAACTTTCAAACCACTCCCAAAGGCAAAATAAATAATGATCTTAATTATTCTCTGTAGCACAATCATTTACCAAAAATAACTCTTGTCACCTTTTATATCCAGTAATTTATTATAAAATCTCTCAGCAACCACAATTGTCTGTGTTATTCAGATGCTTGGAGGTTTGCTGTAAAGATAAAAAATAATAAATGTCCTGCCATTTGAGACAATTCACTACAGAGAGACAAGTCTGTATTACCACTCCTCCTTGAAGCAGTAAGAAAAAATCCATTTCTGATTTCAATATTGCTAATTCTGTCAAGGATTTTTCCTTTGTCCTGCTTGTGTAACTTCTACAAAAGCTAATAGGAGTTTTTTTGTATAATTCAGAGGAGGCTCTTCTTCCCAAACCCTGTAACTTAAGTTACTTTATTCCCTAACTGATCACCAGTGGCACAGATCCTGAAATACAAAAATAATTACTGTTTTGTCTTGACTGAATGTCCAGGCAGATTTTTTTCCCACATTTATCTCAAGATAAATAAATAAAGTTCTGAAGAAAATCCAACAAGTGCTAGGACATACATAATGTTTAAACACTGCAAATACCTCAAGTATTTAATACATAATATTGCATACTGCTAGCATGACAGAGTCTAAAAATACAAATTTCTTAATAGGACTCTACATCTGTGACTGTTTAACTGATACTTAAAATACTTGATTTTTTTTTTTAAAAAAGGGTTTCGTGTGAATAAATTTAACATGCAGAATGTAAAAACATTGCTCTAGGCATATGTGTGTAAAAACCATTATTCCAGATTTATGCACTATTACATCTTATGATAAATACATAACTATGCAGGTTAATTTCTTATATGTTTAAGAGACATAAAAAGACAATGAGTGAAGGCAATGTGCAGTGTTGGGCTTTTGTCTCTACATGCAAATAGTAGCATTGAACTAGGCTGGCAGGAGCCCAGGTGAGCAGTGCTTTTCATCAACCAGCCCTGCTCCATCATCCCTTGGGCTTTGGCCACCATGCTCCCTGTGCAGACACCTGGTGCCACTGGCACACCCAGGGGACATGGAGAGCTACTTGCACCCATCCTCTGGAGGGTCACCAGCTGCTGGATGGCAGGAAAGTAGGGTATTTACTGAGATTTTTTTACTTATTTTTTTCTTTCTTTAATAAATTACTCTCTCCACACATCTGTTCCCTATCCTACTCAGGGCACCAATAAGTGAACAATTTCAGGAATCATTTCCAAAAGCCAGCACTGCTAGAGAGGGTGATATTTAAAAAAAGCAGCACTCAAAATATTAAAACATTCCCTGTCTCTCTCTCTCTGAAGTTATACAATAAATGCCATCATGTGGCCTAGCATTAAACCTGAAGGAGGGCTGGCGTTAAAGTTCACTTAATTACACCAGGTCATTTATATCCCATTCTCCAACTAGGCTGCTGTATGTTGGGGTGGAACAAATATTAGGAATATGAGTCTAAATGTCTTTGACTTTTCATCAAAATCTATGTCTAATGAAGACTTAGAAGTCCTGCTGAGTGGGGGAAGCTGAAGAGGATTACACATCATCAGAGGTGAGGAAAGTCTATGTGTGGGCAGCAACATCATCTGTACACACTCCCAAAAATTGAAATTCTCTGTCCAGCTGGGCTTGCTTGCTTCTCATATATGTTCACTGCATCTATGTACAATCACCATCTTATCTCCAAATGTACCACAGACTTTTGAAACGCTTTTAATAGTTTATTTAGAGCAATGTTGAGAAGTCAATAGGTTCCACTGATGCATTTCAGCTCTGTCAAACCAACATCCAAACCTACTCAGTATGAGGAATGGTCAGTTGGAAGTAAAATAAGGAGAAAAAAAATGTAAAGCAGAGAAAAAAAGAGAAAGAAAAAACAAAAGGAGAAACAAAAGTAAAATTAAGAGAAACAAATGCTGTCAAGAGGAGCAAGAGCATTTGCTCTGCTGTTGCTTCTATTGCTTCTGCTGGTTTAAATTCTATTTAAAATGAATGCAATTTTAATTCAACATGGATGAATACAGAAGAAGGCTGTGTACCTTTAGTTCTTATAGTCTCCATTGTAATGTAATTTGAGTCTTTCCCTGGAAAGAAAGAGGCCCCCTTTCTTTTGGAAAATTTTTTGCTTCCCAATAAGAGGTAGACACAGACCAGAAAGCAAATTAAGGACATTGCAGAATGCCTCATAGCTGTCCATAAGAAATACTCTGCTAAAGCAGTTCAGGAATCACAAATGGGGCCACAAAACTGTGAGGTTGGTTAAGAGTTCATGAGATACAGACCTGACAGATTTTATATTTTTCTATGAGGTGAAAATGTTTAGGTTTGAACACCTGCAAGGGGAAGGTGATCCTTCTTTTCTACTCAGCACGGGTGAGGCACATCTGGAATTCTGTGTCCAGTGTTTGGCTTCCCACTATAAGAGAGACCCAGGCACACTGGAGAGGCAAAGGGCCAGGAAAAAGATTCAGATCTTGCAGCGTCTGTCATACAAAGAATGAAAGAGCTGGGACTGTTCAGACTGAAGAAGAATTGAGTTAAAGGAAGTCTTATTAATTGTGTAGAAATACCTGGTGGGATGTGTAGAGAGAATGGAGCTGAACTCTTTTTAGTGGTACCCTGTGACAGGACCAGAGCAAATGGGCAAAAATTAAAATATAACATATTCTATTTAAGTTTAAAACCCTTCTTTTTTCCTATGAGGATGGTCAGGCAATGAAAGAGATTGCCCTGAGAGACTGTGAAGTTTCTACCCTTGGAGATATTCATAACCTGACTAGTTACAGCCTTGAGCTATGTACTCTGCAGGATCCTGGCTTTGCATGCAAGGGTAGGCTTCCTACCCCAATTCCATTCTGTGATTCCATTAACAAACCAAATGAAAAGAGAAAATCAAAAATATCTAGAAATAACAAGGTTACAGCAACAAAAGTCTCAGACTAAAAATGTGAATTACGATATTGTTGGTCCAACCTGACTGGAGCTGCACTAGCTCTGAGACTCACATGAGTAATTTTTGAGCACAAATTGCCTTTAAATGTACCAGTTATTATGTAAATAAATATTTCTTACAAAATCTGGGGATAATATCTGGACAACAAGGACCTTACCCAAGCATTGTAAAGAATCTGGATGAACCCATAGTGGTTCCTACTCCCAAAACTCCCAATGGGAGTTTTGACTGACAATATCCTTATTGAAAGTTTAATAGAGAGCTTGATATTTTGAGGTCTTTTCTAGTAGGAATCATTCAGAACTAGAGAACTGGAAAGGATCTTTTCTTGCTAGAAACTTTCATGTATACATTTGTAAGGTAAATTTAATCTGAATTACACTGCTATATTACTGCCTTTTTTCTTTCTATGTTCTCTTCAGCCAAAATTACTAAGTGTGCTTCTTTTGTTTCTGAAGGGAAACTGCTATTCAGTCACTAAGGATCATTTCTGAAGAGTTAGATAAAGGCTGTTTGGCTGTCTTTTGTTGTTTTAAATCTGAATACTCTTTAAAGCAGAAGCAGTATTAAATTTTCATTTAAAAACCGCTTAAGCAAAGTAGGAGTTGTAGGGATGAAATATTGTACAGATCACACAGCAGCACATGCTATATAAGAAATCCTATATAAGATCCCCCTTCCATCTGCAGTGCAAAAGAAATGTTACAGAGCCACGGTGAAATGTTGCTGTTTTTAAGAGGTAATCACAGAGACAGCTGGCACGTGGTATAGCCAAGAATACTAAGGTTAACCCAGTGCATGTACAAGGTGAACATAACAGTCTGATTCTTGCTGCACTTACACCAGCTCCAATCAAGCATGAATGGCACCTTTAGTAGTTATTCTTCTGTTGGTCTGGTGAAGGCTTCTTATGTTCCCTCTCCCACTAAACACAGCACCAGAGTGTAAAGGCAGGAAAGCAAGGGAAAGCTCTTGGTTCAACTTTGTCTGGTTTTGTTCCTCTGTAAACTCAGCCTTTGCTCTTCACAAGGCTGCTTAGGAAGGGCTAGTTAGGTTATTTCATTGCAAGGTGGGATGTTGCATATGGCACGTGCCTGCACGCCAGAACTGCAAATGCTTTCCCAACTTTTTCAGACTGAACTACAGAAACAAGCAGAAAATACCAGACCACACTTGTGAATGTAAATACAGATGTCACCAGGCATCTAAATAATCCCACTGTGCCATCAGATTTGAAATCTGTTTATCAACACTGTGCCTTAAGTTTTTCTCAAATGCCTTATTAGCATACATACAGCCAGCATGGTAAATCAACCTCAACACACAAACAGTTGCTCCCCAGAGGACAATAGAAATTAAAATAAGCTACTGATGTCTTTAACCACAGTATCACATTGAGGAAATTATTTTGAAGAAGCCAACATCATTTTGATTTAAAAAAATCTCATCAGACACTTCACCTTCACTGGTTTCTCCAATGACTTTTTAAGACAGGTTTTACTGATTCATCCTAGCTACTTCGCTGAAATAAGATCTTTCTAGCCACATTTTTCTTAAAAGTTACACTGTGCAAGTTAATTGAGCATGTTGCTGTCTCTTGATAGATAATATGATCTGAATTTTCCTGGAAAATTTGAAAGATTAGCACAGTTTTGAAAACAGTATAAGACATTAGAACCTACAGTTTTACCTAATCTTAAGTATTTTTTGCAATTAGTCAATAAACAGCATAATTACCTTATGAATTGCATTTGTTATCCATGATTCCTTTAATAATATTTCTTCTATTTTCAGAATTCATTTAAAAGTGTCAGGGAAACAAACTGGATTTGTATATTTATGTTCTTTAAAGGCACAAGAAAGTTAAATCTGTTCAGAAAAAAAAAAAAAAATCCCTGAATTCTTGACCAAAACTTAAAGAGATTTTAGCCAGATCCAGGAAAATTAAAAGAAGGTCTTCTGTGTTCCCAGTAGTGAGAATCAATCTCAATGTAAAGGTCAGGCACAGAAAGAGTTACATGAAGGAATGTTTGAAATTAGTCCTTTGTGCAGAAGTGAGTAAAGATGAGTGGGGGTGGATAAAATGAGACGAATAAGGAAATCAGTGGGGTCAGAAACCAGGAAGGAAACAAGGTAGGATGGAGAGACATCAGCCAGCTTCAGGAATTTTGGTGGGCAGATCCTGGCTGGACACTAGTTGCTCACCCAAGGTATTTCTATCACTCCCTTCCTCAACTGGACAGGGGAGAGAAAATACAAAGATAGGCTCAGAGATCAACCTAAGGACAGGGAAAGATCACTCATGAATTAACATCATAGGAAAAACCAAACTGACTCCCCATTTTCCCTACTTTCTACTTTCTCTTTTTCCTCCCCATCAGTGGCACAGGGGAACAAGTAAGGAGAGCTGAAGTCAGTACATCACACATTATCTTAGCTGCTCCTTTCTCCCCAGAGGAAAACCTCCTCACACTCCTCCCCTACCTCCTCCTCTACTGCGGAGTTGGGTACTTCCCACAGGAGACAGATCCTCCAATGTTGTCCTTCCCACGGGCTGCAGTTCGTCACAAACTGTTCCAGTAGATCCCTTCCACAGAGTGCAGTCCTTCAGGAACAGGCTGCTCCAGTGTGAGTCCTCCACTGAAAACCCTGCCAGCAAATCTGCTCCAACATGGCTCCTCTCTCCATTGGGCCACAAGTCTTGCCAAGCACCTGCTCCAGTGCTGGTTTCCCACGGGGTCACAACCTCCTGTGGGGCATCCACCTGCTCCAGGGTGGGATGCTCTATGGGCTGCAGGGACACTCCTGCCTTGCCACGGTCTGCACCACGGGCTGCATGGGCATGTCTGCTCTGGCACTTGGAGCTGCTGCACTCCATCCTTCTCCGCTGTCCATGGGGTCTGCAAGGCTGTTCCTGTCACATGTTCTGACTACATTTCCCCTTTCTGCACTGCTGCCCTTGCTGACAGCCTTGGCCAGCAGCAGTCCTGTCTTGGCACAGGCTCCACTGCACATGGGGGAAGTTTTTAGCATTTTCTCAAAAACAACACTATAGCTTCCCCTCTACCAAAATCTTGCCACACCATCCCAGTCCAACAACACAGATAGGAGTGAGCAGTGAGGAAGTCAGAGACACACACTGAGATGTGGTGGAAGGAAAGAGACAACACCTGGATCCAGAAGTGGGAAAGGTAATAAAAATGTTTGCAAAAGATGAAAAAAAGATAGTTCATCTAAGTGGGGGTAGAAGAAAGGTCAGATGAGAATTCATTCTCTTAAAAGTGCAGTAGTGTTGCCGATGTCAAAATATGCAAGCTCCTGTTTTCTGAAGCAGAACTAGCAGAATATCATTTGGCTACTGGGAAGAATATTATATGCTATCCTCCATTCTACTCTTTTACAACATATGCCAAGAGAAATTAAAGCTGTTTGGAAATTAAGGATGAGTTCCGTGGGGGAAAGAGGCAATCAATGTGTAGTGTGCCTAACCGGCTGTAAAATTATACCTGACAACTAACATGGAGCATAGCAGACACAGCAGAAAATATTTCAGAAAAAGTCACTTGCAAGTTTGAACAGGTCCAGGTGTGGCAAGAACATACCAGATACACAACTTTGATGAGCACATTTCTGCATATATTGTTGTACATTTCAGGATCTTATCACATTCTTCCATCTTCCCATATGCATGGGCTTATTTTTCATCACCTGTTTCTGGAGTCCTCCACAACTCCCTTTAATTCCTGCCAGGAGACCTCTAGGAATCCTGTCTCTGTTGGAAGTCATAAGTTTGCCATACACTGTATTCCTTTCTCCATAAGTGTCAGAGGCATCCATTGTCTTTCCAGACCCTCCTTCCCTGTAGCCATACATTCGCTTTTACTTCCACCATACTTGTTTCCGTTTTTTACCCACAAAGCCACTTACAGTTCCAACATCTAATTTCTCTAAATAGCATCATAGAATCATAGAAGTATTTAGGTTGGAAAACAACCTAATCATTGAGTCCAGCCTAACCTAAGTTTATGTCCATCAGTGAATTGTAGCAGGATTGGAAGAGACCTGTAAAGCCTCTCCAGTCCAACTCCCCTGCTACGGCCAGGAACATTTTCAACTAGGTTGCTCAGAACTCCATCCAAACTGACCCTGAATATTTCTAGGAATGGGGCATCTACTACCTCTACAAGAAATCTATGCCAGTGTCTTGCAACTTTTATACATTTTTTGTTCCTTATATCTAGTCTAAATCTGGCTTCTTTTAAGTTGAAACCTTTACGTCTTGTCCTATGTCAACAAGCCCCACTTGAAAGTTTGTGCCCATATTTTATACAGGCTCACTTCTGAAAGGCTGCACTAAGATCTCTCTGGAGCCTTCTCTCACAATGAAATACTAATGAAAATTATAAGTTTAGAACATGAACTGCATCTGGGAAAACCTGGACATTCACTCTTCTTCCTACTGAGAGACCTGTCTTTATGCTCTCTTGACTATGGACCTTACTCAATAATAATCTACAGTCATTATTATAATCCTTTCTAATCTTCTATTCAAGACACATTAACATATAAATGAATTGTACTCTATTTATATTTTTATTAAGCTATAATTATATTGTATTTTAAGTTATTTATTTATCAGGCAATGGGCATATATAAATGAGAAATACAACTGAATAAAACACCTGAATGAGTGTTTGATAAGTATTATCAGTGTGTCTGATAATTGCTAAGGTAATCACTGCATGTTCATGCTTCCTCTGAGGTCTTTGGGAAGCAACATATATCACTTTATGTCACTTCTCAATCATATAGGAAGCCTACAGTACTGAAAGAAATACTATACTTTAGAATATTAATAAATAATTAATAGCTTATTTTTTATGGAATTAATAATCACAGTCAGAGTGGGATGATCATCTGGATTTTATGCAAATCTGATTAAATGGACAGTGGGGGGAGGTCCTTGGTGATTCTGTTCTCTTTGAAAAAATGAGCAATCAGAGCTCAGTTGCTTGGTCTATAGCACCTCATAGTCTGCACTCCCCTCCCACCACCAATATATGTATATCCTCATATACTCATCCAACACTGACTTTTCATATTTTCCTTTCTTTAATTCTGTTTCTATGGAAATCTTTTGAGTCTGCATTGACTCAAAAGTGCTGAAAGCCTTTGAACATGCAGCGCTCTTCTGCATCTTCAGGACAGTTTAGAATAATTCTAAACAAATGCAAGTGAAAATTTTGTTTATAAAGAAATCCCTTCTGCTCTCCCTCTCCTTTCAGTGTTTGCATGTTTATTTTAGAAAAAATAAACAAGCATTGAGTACATAGCCCTTCTCATACCAAAGCTTCCCAAGGAACTTAACAAATGACACACAGTCTGCAAAGATTACTTGCCAAGTGCTGGAGCGCAAGTGCCCCTGGAGAGCAATTGACAACCTCCCTGTAATGCCAACTTGTTATTCTCTGTCTCTTACAAAAATGAAATATAACATTTCAAAAATCAGCACCCAATTAGTCTTACTGCATTCAAACAGGACTTGACAAGCTTCCTGAGTGTCCTGCAAAGGACTGTACATCTCCTGCAGCGTACAAAAGGAGACATGAGAAGTTCCCACATAATGGGAAAGGCAGTGCCTCCTTCACTCTCCACTCTACTACCCTGACATAGCAGGAGACTTAATTCTATCCAACAGACATGAGCAAAGGAGATCAGTGGAGTTTTATCCCTCAGAGTGATATAAGGTATAAAAACATGGGGAAAAAAGTAAATAGCTCTTTCCAATAGGTCTTAGAGGATGTCGAAATGAAAGAATCAGTAAATATGATCAGAGAAACTTGCTTCAAATAAAATGCATTTTTTTCCACCTGGAACTCAAGCATCAGCTCATCAGTTATCACTATAAAGAGTTTTTACAAAGTCTTAGTCTTGCTTCGGATAACACACTCTTCTCCTTTCCTCATTCAATCACAGAATCTTCTACCGGAATACTTTTAAGTATAGAAATTCTAAATTTATTTCCCTAAAGATTTGATTAATCATGCAATCTACCAAGCTGTTAAGCTAGTTCCCCTTTGGGCTACTTGTGCTTTTCACCTATTTGGTGTCCTTTTTTGGATCAAGGGTCTGACATATTATCTAGTTTGGCACTCACCTTCATCAAAAATGAAAACAAAAAAAGGTATAAAAACAAAATAACATAATAAATCATAATATAACGCCACATAACCTTTCATGCAAATAACCCAATCAACCTTAAAGTATTCCTGATGAAAATGTCAGGAAATCTGCTTCATAGATGCTGTAATGACTAGACCGTGGCTGAGAACTACCACCATTTTCAACTCATCCACTTGAAGTCTCTCTCTAGTGTGAACGCTTTGTGTTTCTGAATGAAATTGGAAAGGACTTCCAAGATCATCAAGTCCAGCCTTTGACCAAATACTTCCATGCCCACTAAACCATACTGCAAACTGCCAACTCCAACTTGTTTTTTGAACATTTCCAGGGATGGTGATTCCACCATTTCCCTGGGAAGTCTGTTCCCGTGATTAATCACTCTGTCAATTAAGATTTTTTTTCTAATATTTATCCTGAACCTCCCCTGGTGCAACTTCGGTCTGTTTCCTCTTGTCCTATTTGTAGTTACCTCACCACAAACTCCTTACACGTAGTTGTAGAGAGCAATAAGGTCTCCCCTGAGATTTGTCTTTACCTGGGCCATTGTTTGACCTCTCCCTTAGTGCCATGCATAGTTATCATTGTAACAGTGAAGAATCCCAGCTGGTATGATCACATATGGTACCAATGAGCTAAGCACCAGCAGAGGATCCGGTCCATAACTTTTCCTAAATTTAGTATCACATTATTTCTTTAGTAATGAGAAGACAGAATAGCTCAGTGCAAGTGGATCAATAGTGCTCTGTGCCTTGCACTCATTTCATTATCTCCTGGATCATTTTGAAGTAATCTGCGGATAATTCAAATTTACCGTTTTGAGCATCATGTGTGGAAATTCACTATGGAGCAAGGTAGTTAATGTCCCTTTGTACATATTTTACCAAAATCATGCCTGGAATACCCCATTCAGTTCTGGGTATCCCTGGAGAGTTCTGAGGGCCAGCAATGAGATATTGAGGGCTATAGGCAGAAGTCATCCTTGGCAGGGAAAATAGGTGACTTGAGGCACATTCCAATTGATGTTTTATCTAGTTATTTCTCTTCCTTTATAGTATTCCAGGAATGAGCAGATTCAATTACCAGGGAGATGGCAAGAGATGGGTCTCAATTACAGATCATCTTTCCCAGTAATGTGATAAAAATGAGGTAGCAATCAGCAGAACATATCAAATTTCCCTCATTTATTTGACAACCTGTGTTCTAGATACGCAAAATGCAATACTGACATGAGAAATAACATTCTTGATAATTAAGAGAAGTTTTCCTTTTTTTTCATTTCTCATGTTTCAGGGATGATGACTATTCACAGTTTTTACAGAAGGATGGTCATTACTGCCATATATCACAGCATGAAATATGGAAAAGTTTCATTCATCTTGAGAAGGTGGCTTCACAGAAAGATGATTTTTGCTCTGATTAGATCTGATCCTAAGTGAAGGGAGTTTTGTGAAAACTCTAATGGGGCAGCATGTGTTCTTTAGACAACATTGTTAAATTAAATCTAGGTTAGAAAATATCAGAGTTTATTATTGCAAAGTGTAGATATTTTCTTACTATGAAGGAAAACCATTTTCTTTTCTCTTTCATAGAATTTCTTTCCAAACAGAACATTCAATTTGACTTTTCAATCCATAAGAAAGTAAGTACTGTACTGCCAATTCTCAATGGGATAGTTCAGAATTGGTGATTGACTACATAGCTATAATTTTAAAAAGATTAATTCACTGGTGACCTAAATACCAACACAGTGGCAAATTGAAAAGTGTTCCTAGGCAACAAGGAACTATCAACACAATGAAATTTCCTCCTTCAGAAATTGCTACCTGAAGCAAAGCAGCAAAAATATGTATAGGATTTGAAGATGGGTAAGAAAAAGACAAGCAAGAAACAGCCTTACTTTTTAAAAAATTATTATGTATATTCATATGATTCTGGGTTTTTGTTTTTTCCCAGAGTTTGGAGACTTTCAGGAAATCTAAAAGGGAAGTGTTGCCACATGTAATTAGGGAAAAAAGAAATATCATCAGGAGAGCAGAACTGCTTCGAGAGTGATAGGTAAAAGCAATACTGTATCAGAAACGTAGTCCTTCTCACAGAAAATTCCAGATCCCCTTGAGTTATTTAAGATCACACAGCAGTTTCTCAAGGGCAGATATGTACAGCCTTCACAGTTCTTGTAGAAAAAAACCTTTTTATTATTACATTAGAGGCGCTCGCTGTGTGCAGACGTGCCAGTAGCTGACTGAACACTTATTGTGCAAAGTTGTGGAAGCATCTGTGGAGAACAGAACTAGCCTATTACAAGTAGCAAAGCATTTTTTATTTCTATAATAACCCAGTCCTGAGCCCTCAGGGTGACCTACAAAATGAGTCTCCCATCTCCTTCAAAAATACCTGGAAATTGAAATATGTAATTTGTCTGGCTGCTAAAATTCATGTATAGAGACACACAGCTTTTCTGTCAAATTGAAAGATAGACCCGCTCACTCTGCCACCTTTCTGTATCTCAAAGGAAGCAAGAACTGCATCATACCCCCACTTACTCACACCATCTTTTGTTTGAAATGTACCACACAGCTGTTTCTTCCCATCTCATGCATTACCATAAGAGAGTTAAACTTACAACTATTGTTCTCAGTCTCTTCTTGAAATGAAATGTCCTGCTTCTTGCTCAGGTCTGAAGAAGAGCTTTTGTCTTTAATGCTCGTGGTAGCTTCCACACAAGCTAACAAGAGTTAGTTCCTTACTTCCCATGCCTTATGACGGGACCAATGCACACTTCCCACCATAACTTTTTGACTTCAGAAGGCTTTCTCCAAGGCCTGCCAAACTGAATCATCTTCCTTTACAGACCTAATGTACAGAGCTATGCTGCTTTTCAAAGGCAGCCAGATCCAATTTCTCACCACCCTTCTCTTAAATAATCTTCCTTGTGTTCAGTCTAAATCCACCTTCTTTCAGTTTAAAACCAACACTCCTTATCCTGTCACTACACACTTTGGTAAAAAGCCTCTATCTTTCTCATAAGCTCCCTTTAAATCTTGAAATAGTCTATACTAGTAGATACTTTACACTAAAATGGTGCCAAGGAACATACTCGGTTATTCAAACATGCTTATTTATATTAGTAAGTCATTGACAGGTTTTGTTGGCAGAAGTCAGGAGTTATAATTTGCATAGAGCACCCTCAGCATTCAGCACACATCACCATATTTTGAAGGCTAGGAAGCATAACAAGGTCCTTTCTTTGCCCAGGGATATTCTAAAAGGCATTTAATATGTTTTCAAAGAAGTTGCAAAATAGAAACCCATAAATTGTAAGTGAATGAAAGATCACTGTAAGAAAAAAATTACTTTTTTTCTGTATTTTTTGTTTAGCTGTTGTTTTGATCTGGTTTTTTTTTTTCCAGAATTATAGCTGTGTTTCCAAGTCTGAGTATTAGCACTGGTAAATTAGAACTTCAAAATTCCATTGTTTTTCTTTTAAATCAAATCCTTTTAAATATGGCAGAGGAGAGACCTTTTTTTACCAGAATTTATAAGGAATTTGCTTCAAAGAAGAAAAGCAGTTGCTTGCAATCAGAAGAGGTTCACACTTTGAACTGAAGATGTATGAAAAGGAAAAAAGATCATACAAGAAAAGTTTCCCGCAGGGTAACTGGTCTCCTGTATTTTGGCATTAGAAATGCTGTTTGATAGTACTAGAGAGATGTTCCAGTACAGGTGACTAAAATTCAGCCCTGTGTATATAAATTTCCAAAGGCATTTGTTTCCCCTTTCCAGGCATTGTATGCTTGCTGAATCTTTTGCTAAAATCAGTGTATTTATCTGAAAAAAAATATAATTTTCTGCAGTAAAAATGAGTGAGGCATTTAATTCTGTCTACTAAGAACACAGGAAATTTGACTCAGATGGAAATTTTTGAATAATTAGCAGAGGATGGAAAATAAACAATCTATTTTTAGCAAACAACATACTAAATTTGTAAGCTTACAGTGGTTTTACATTGACCAATGAATGAGTACTAGTTTGTGGAGAAATATTCAGTTATTAGCCTACTTCTGTAAAGTAAAGTGAGCTTTAACATTGCCTAATATTGAAGTGCAATATTACATACAGTATATATGGAATTGTTTCTAGAAAATGGACTTTATTCAATCCTTGGTCATTTATGGGGAATTACAAAAGCAGTTAATCATACTGTCTTTTCAATGAAATGGTAGAAATAACATATTGCTATACAAAGGGACTACAAAACAGCAGAATGAGACTGTTCATAGGTGCTGTGACCTTGTCAATCTTTTCAGTTCTATGGGAAGTAGGTCTGTTGCTTTAAGCTGATATTTTATTGTGCTTTGGAAAAAATAACTTGGCTGTCCCAAATGATATTAAATAACTGGTATGCCTAGCATATTGCTCCCACTCAGTCTCTTGGCTTGCAATATTTACATTTATGCCCATGTTCTTGTGTTTCTTAGCTAACAGAGTAAACTCAAAACCAAAAATATTTAAAGACACCCCAGGGAGATAACTCACATATGAACAGCAACCTCTGCTTTCAAGATCATAGAGTTATACAATCTTTTAAAATCACAGCATCATAGAATAATCATAGAAAATCATAGTATCATAGAATAAGGTTGGAAAATACTTTCAAGATCATCAAGTCCAACTTTTGACCACATACCACTCTGCACTCTAAACCACATAGTAAAGTGCCACATCTACTCATTTATTGAACTCTTTCATGGCTGGTGACTCCACTACTTCCCTGGGGAGCCTATTCCAATGCCTGACCACTCTTTCAGTGAAGATATTTTTCACTAATATCCAAGCCAAACCTCCCGTGCTGCAATTTAAGGCCATTTCCTCTTGCCCAGTGTTGGAAAAGACCTCTAAGATCATCTGGGTCAAGTATATCTCTAAGTGTCCCACCTACACATCTTTTAAGTACCTCCAGGGTGGTGACTCAGGCAAAATAACATTTTATTACAGTATCTACAGTCATGTTTGAAAGAAGACTCAGCCATTAGTAGAAATTATCAACAGCAAATTTTGCAGAGAAAATAAAAATTGACAGAGAAAAAAAGCACTCAGGACACATCTACACCTAGATGGGAAATGATTTTCTAGGATTACCCTGAAAAAAGAAGTGACTTTTAATAGGACTTAAAGATAGGTAATTCTAGTTAGGGCATCTTGTCCAGCTTCTTCGCTCTGGAGGTTTATGCTACGTTGACTCAGTCATTTTGAAGTGGTAAATGCAATTGCTCTGGCTGAATATAGCTGCTATAATTAATCACTGTGTGATTGCTGGTACATGAAACGGAATCTGAGCCTTTTTTCTCCTCTCTTCATCAGCATGTCTGGTGTCAAAGCTGTCTATCTCCAGGAGATCTACAGAGAAGATCATAAGATTTCTCTTTCTTCTTCCACCTTTTTCTTGTAATTTGTAACATAAAACCAAAACATAAAACAGGCTGGAGCAGCCTGTTCCTGAGGGACAGCACCCTGTGGAAGGGGCCCACACAGAACAGCTCATGAGGAGCTGCTGCCCAAGAGAAGGACTCATGTTGGAGGAGCTCATGAAGGACTGTCTCCCATGGGAGGGGCCACACACTGGAGCAAGGAGAGTGTGAGGTGTTCTGCCTCTTGTAAAGCCCTTGTCTTCTCTTAGTGAGTTTATTTAAAAGGGAACTACTTTTCCTTGAGGTGGTGCAAAAGAGAACTTGGCAGAAGTTACCCTGAGGTTAAAAATGAAACTTTACTGGAAAACTTTAAAATATCAGAACTTAGCAAAACATTTAATCAAAATAAAGCATCTCAGAAAACATTGTCTTTGCAAACTCTAGCCCACTCAAACGTTAAATTACCCATATTTCAAGAAGAGGAAATTAGGAGATGAAAAGGAGAGCAAGAGAGAGAGAAAAGAAAGATATGGCTAATGCCCTTGTATCCAGCATGGTTTCAGCTGTCATGAAATGGAAGGGCAATAGGGAAATTACTACATTTGTCTTGGGGCAATGGTTTTTATCTGCTCTAGCCTCCTGTGGACACACCTCTATCCCCAGGTGGAGCTTCCTGCCAGATGGCCACTTTGGGCTCAGCTGGGGTTCCATGGGCAGGGTGAGGGGCATTACTTCCCAGGTGCCAGGGACTGGCACACAGGAAGCAATGGCACATGTGGGCATCAGCCTGGCAGAGGCACAGGGCCAGCCATATCTCACCCCTGGCAAGCCAGACCTTGGCTTAAAGCCCTGGGAGCCATTTCTTTAACTTGAGACAGAGATCTCCTCCCAGGTGATTTTGCCATTATTATGTTAATGAACCCAAGTTCTGCTCCCCTATTGGTTAACCCCTGGTCCATATTTGGTCATGCTTCTAGAACCCTCTACCCCCAAGCCTATATATATATATTGCCACTCCCCCCTCATTTCTGGTCTTTGGTGTTTTGTCTTTACAGCGTGTGGTTTCTGGGTACTGTCTCTATTTTATTTTCCTATTAAAGTGAGTTTTCTTTTTCAGACACACCATTACACCCGCTGCTTCTTCCAGCACTACGTTTGCCCTGAATATCCTGGAACCTAA
Organism: Hylia prasina; assembly: GCA_013397195.1. Taxonomy (NCBI): domain Eukaryota; kingdom Metazoa; phylum Chordata; class Aves; order Passeriformes; family Sylviidae; genus Hylia; species Hylia prasina. The sequence goes on along the minus strand of VYXD01001710.1, from coordinate 320,884 downwards.
AAGACGTGTCACAGCCACCCTCACTGTGACAACACTGACAGCATTTCTGGAATAGAGGCTCCAGCAGGGAGGGAGGGAGGGGTGTGGAGCATTGCACGTGTCACTTCATGCCAGCTATGATGGGTGGGCCCAGACTTTTCATTATGTGCAAATTTTTGTAATTTATGAACTAAAACAAGATGCTCCTTTGACCACTAGCACAGATGGGTTGGTGTTGGGATTCAGCATAGCTCTTCATAAGAGGAGGATGGGAAGGATCCCTAGTTACACTTTTATTCTCTTTTCTGCAGGGATTCTTGGTTTCCCGTTATTCCATTTTCTCAGTTTCTTTGCTGATTCATTATTTTTGGTTGATGACTAAACTGCTACCTTATATTTTTCTGTGTGGGTAGGATTTTTCTAATAAAGGGTGTACAGTGACACAAGCTCTCTACTCAGGTCTCCAAAGGCACTTTGCTGAGAATGGGTACTATGCAGTGATTAATAGCAACTGTGCCCAGTTTGGCCTCCTTTAGCTCTATTAACTGTCCATAAACAGAGGACAATTTCCAAACAGTCATTTTTCCCTATTGCAAATTATTTTCTTATCATGCTTTATGCTAGTGCAATTCCATTGGCATTATTTACGCCTTATGAGAGGAACACCAGATTTGGAATCTGTAAACAATATTAAAATGCTGCCATTTTCTAAAGAATGGTTCAAAACCTCTGATTGTGATATTCAAAACCTCATACTTGTGCTATTTAAGCAAAAAATACTCTTTTTGCCCCCAATTTCTCTGAACATATGGTCAAATGCAAAACAGGTTTTAAAATTTCAATTTCCAGGACAGGCTGTAACAGTTGTGCTTCTGGGATAGATATTCAAGTGAAAAATTAGAAGGTTTTACTTCATCTGCAGTGTAAAAATTAGAGCCATGAAGCTCCTGAGTGGACTAAGAATTTCAGATTCACAGTTTTCCCTCATCATCCAAGGCACATTAGTCCTTGAGATAATGCCTGCTCTGGCACCTTAAAGGCAGAGAAGGTTGTTTGGTTTGCTCAGAGTATTCCACAATTAAACCCAATGAAGCTTTCAGTGTGAGTTATTAACTTGATGGTAGAAACAGACATTTCTTGAACAAAAACCAATTATATCTGTGATGTGATTCAGAAAATTTTTAAGCACACAATATTTTGTTACTACAGTAATGTTATACTGGCAATGTTGTCAATCTCAAGTGTTAAAAAATGCTTCCGTTCATATTACTTTAAATAATACAATTGAGAATCATATCCTTGCTCTTTCATGAGGCATTTTAATACTTTCAGGCATTGCTGTCCTGGTATTTAGAAGCAGGCCACTGGAGGATGGAATCTAATGGGAATCTATTCCAGGTCCTGTGGATGGACAAGGAGAACCTCCATTTCACCACTAATTCCACGCTGTGAGTGGAATCACCACCTCTCTGATCTGCTGCCTCTTAGCCCATGAGCACACCCTAAGCCCTACCAGCCAATAAGACTAATTATTAAAAGTGCCACAGTTCAGTGGGAAATTTATATGTGCACTATGAAGAGTCAGATCTATGTTACTAGAGACTCTTTAATGGCAAAATAAGTTGCATGATCTATGATGAACAAAAAAACATTTCATACAGTTATAGTGTGCCAGGACTAGGACTCAAACCCTGTCAAATTCTCCTTGCTTTCAGTTATGTAGAATCAAATCGTTTTCAATAGCTGAACAAAAGCCATTGCTATGCTTCATTTTCCTTCCCAAAATAAGTCTACTGCATGTAAAAAAAATGAAGACAGACCTGTCAAGGATGGCAAGCAGAACAAAATTACATATAAATCACTGAGAACAACATTTTTCTGAGTAACATTAAGCTGATTTAAAGCAACATCTGGCCAAGGACAGTGGCTATGAATTATGTCCATTTAATGAAGAAAAGGTGACAGACTTCAATGTAGGGAACAATATTAAGGCATGACTACAGTTTTGAAATATTTCACAGCCAATGAGAAATACAATTTAATTACTATTAAAACTGACCTTTATTGGAAGCCATATGGCTAACTTCATTTGGATCATAGTTTGAGGACAGTGTAAAATTCCAAGCCCTTATGAACAGGCAAAAGTGATCTGTCTGACATCAGGCTCTCTGTTAACCAGCAGACATGTGACACACCTGAGGAATTTGGGCTCAGAGATACTGCCCTGAGAGCACAATCCGCTTAAGACAAGTGATATTTGAGCATCACAAACAGAAGGTTTGCATAGGCCCAAATTCACTTTTCTGTTCCTCTCTTACACCAGATACTCCTTCAGAAGAAACATTAAGGCCTACGGTTATCTGAAACATTATGTATATGTATATGTATATGTATATGTATATGTATATGTATATGTATATGTATATGTATATGTATATGCATACACAAGTGCAAGAAATACTTATGTTTAAGGAAAAGCTTTAAAATTATAGGGCTAATTTTCATTCTGCACTGGGACAAGCAAGGAACAGAAACAATGTCTTTGCTGTGGCCAAGTTTTCCATATTCACTTTTCCCAATTTCCATCCGCTTCTTACTTTTCTAAATTGATACCTACTTCTTTTTAAAAATCCTTAGTAATAGGTATGCTGTTCATATATGCTTTTCTTTTATGCCTCATCCCCCCCTTTTTCATTCCCAATTACGACTATGGTGTTGCCTCTCTAATACATTATCTAGAATTCAGTCTGGGTTATTCTGGTCCGTTCATCAATTCTCATTTTCTCTGAAGAATTTTCTGGGGAGCTGATTTTTTTGTGTTGTTGCATCTTGGTCACAATAGCTTCTATCCCAACTTTCTGCAAGAACAGAAAGTTGGGATAATGTCATCCCTGCAGCAACTTGAGAGAAACAGCAGAGTTGCATCAAAAATTAGTTTAGACCAGGATGCTCAGCCTAGATAAACAATGACTACAGGGACTATATTAAATGGAAAAATATCAGAAGGTAGTGAAATAGTGTAGAAAAAGAAATGTTTTGTGCTTTCCAAAACACAGTACAACATGCTTCCCATATTAGTTCCTTGCCAAACAATCAAAACCCTCTTTTCTTGAAAATTAAGGTATAATTTAAATGTCTTTCTTCTTTTAAATTTTTTTCTCAGTGAGACAAAAATGATATAAAAGGACAGGGAGCTCTCATACAAAGACATATTTTTTATGTTTTAAAAGACAAGGAGAAAACAAGAGATATTATGTAACAAAAATATATCTAGAAGGCACAATTTCAGAAATTTGTCAGCAATGGTGATACAGAATTAAGTAACCTTAGAATTTCAGTTCCAAAAAATGCTGTTGTCTTGTGGGTCAAGAGTACAAATCCCCGAAAAGCCCGCTCACTTTCAAAACCACTATAAACACATAAGGCAGCCTTATAATTATTGACTGATTCTTGTGCTCTGTTGGTGGAAACAATGAGATCAACCATGAAAATAATGCCCCAGTGATTTCATGCTTGAAAAGACAAAGACAGAGAGAGAGGAAGAAAAGTTTCATATTGCATTTGATTTTTCCACCCAACTTTGCAGGAGTTCAGGATTCGGACATATGGTGCAGTATGTGCAATCACTAAAGTGACAGCTACTCTTTCACCCTTGGGCAGCAAATGGAAATATGACTTGTTTATAAGCCAAATTCTAAAAATAACAAGTGTTTCTTTTAACATGGAAGAATAGTGTGACTCATGCATCATTCTGACATAAACATGACATCTGTTGCAGTCAAGTCATTATGTCCAAATGCTGAAGTCAGATGCAGTTTGACCATTTTTAAAACTACTTATCAATCTATCAAAATTATTTAAGTATCAGTAGGAAAAATAACAGCTGTCTGGAGATCATTTCCCAAATATTGTGTGCTGGTTTTATTAGGACCTGAAATCTGAGCTATTAATTCAATCAGCGAGGTTATAAATGAGTTAAAACATCCCATAATCTCTCACATCGTGCTGTTACATAAACTTAAATGCCTGCGTATCTTAATACCTTATTTAATGGCTAATGTACAGAATTTCATGGGACGCCTATTACTACCATAAACTGACTACAGGACACTGAGTAAGCAACTAGCAGCCTCTTTGCCTAACGTGTCCATCCCTAAAATGGAGGTGAGGAAAATAATGCTTTCTATGTGGCCAATGTCTTCCCTCCTAAGCGGGAGCTTTCACCATTAGCTTTCCAAAACTTACATCTCTATGATGGCTGTGAGTAATTATAGCTAATTGCCCAAGATTGCTTTGTAGTGGATGAAAACAGGTACTCTCTGGGCAAATGAGATTAATTGCCTTCTTGGAAGGATCTCCAGATGGCTATTAAAATGTGTCCAGGTGAGTAGTTTAGACCTGTGTTTTTCAGCTACACTGAAAAGTTCAGTCAGCTCTGGCAGCCTGAGAGGATGAGGGCTGGAGCAGACCAGGGGCAGGGAGAAGGGGCTCCCTCTCACTCCAGGAAGAAGACCCTTTCTGGTCTGGGCAGCAAGCGGGACAGATGTAGGGTCTGTCCAACATTGTTTTTCATTTGGCCAGCATTTTACATATAAAACACCCTCTCTTTGTACACTTCTGTTATTGATATTGTTGCTGCTACTGATTGTTTCCTTAGCTCATTGCTGTTTCCAGTAAATTGTTCTTAACCTGATCTCTGCCTTTTATGTCTCCCACTGGAAGGCAGGTAGGGGAGTAGTTTGAGAATTTCTTTGTAGTGGGATTATTAAATTGGGAGATAGCCTTCCTAAATCATAACATTTGTCCCACTGAAAAAAGTGTAGATGCACTAAGCAGAGTAAGTTTTATTACTGTACCAACAAGACTGTTATTACTGAGTTGTTTTTAGCAGACTGACATAACAGAGAAGTACCAACCTTTCATGTGTCCTGTTCCTCTTCTTATAACATTATCTGAGCTGTTTCATCATGTCCAAGTCTTGTTTCATTATTTTCTTTTTAATAAAACCTTCTATTTTTGCAGGTGGAATTTGACAAGTGAGTGAAAGTCCATGAAATTAGATTAACTTCAAAGTAATTTAAGGAAAAGTGAAGTAGACCTATAGCAGCAGTTGTTTTAATTTGGACTGAGCAGCTCAATGCAGCAGTGAAGAAAAGCTCCAATACCCTCCTACAGAACCACAGACATCAGCCAATACCATAAAAGAAGTACCCAAGCACCCTGGGCTGGATGTTCCCTGTTAACTCATTGCCAGGGTATCAGTGTCTTCAGCTGAACTATAAATGAGACATGTAAAATCAAGGTAAAATGGAATGAACAGGCCATGAAGTACAAGGCTTTTGAGTGCAGGTGGAGCCTGAGAGGTGAGTCCTGTGTTCCTCCCCAGTGACAACTCAGAAGTGTGTGTCTTCTGATGCAAGTTTTGTACAAATAGCCTCAAAAAGTGGATGTGAGGAAGGTCAGCCTGAAACAGAAAGACTGAAATCTACTGTTTTCCTAAGAAGGACACATTTAGGAAAGCTGACTGCACAGACCTCTTTTATGTGAGCTACTGTGCAAAATAATAAGATAGAGTTCTTCAAAGGACTCTCCAAGGTTTTCCAGAATTCTTTCAAAGGCTTTCTAAATTCACTTTCAGAATCTGTGAGATGAAAAAAAACCATTGAAAACAGGAAAAAACCTCTCAATTTACAAAGCAGACCAAGAAATGTTTTAGGAAAGTAAAAATAAAGTCTCCTTGGTTACATCCCCTACATACTGATCCCCATCAAATATTTCCTTCATATTGATGTTAAAGTGGCAACTAATTTTGTATTTAAGGGAGCAAATCACTCACCATGGGATCATTCGGTGAAGTTCTCAAAGAGTCATATGACAAAACAATTTAGCTGGCATCTGTCTTTAGCCAGCATCCCTGCCAACATAAAACACCAACAGTGGTGTCTTGGATAGCACAGCATTTTTTGACTTAAATTTTGGCTACTGAGTTTATGGCAAGCACAGACCCAAACCCCTCCCTCAACCAACTGTACAGATAACTTTCTGAAATGCAGACATGAAGGAGAGCAACTGTCAATCCCATTCCCAGTTTGAGGAGCTAGCTGCTTTCAGGAAAATTTTTCACTGTACAGGTGACAAAACTACAGCAACAACAACAACCAAACAAAAAACCCGTAACATAGCAAATCAATTCAAGCCCAGAAAGAAAAGGAGTTTGCACTCTTTCACACAGCTGAATCTTATTATATTTTCCAGGTGATGCCTTTCTATATCCTTTTATAAGAAAATCAATGTAGTTTCTATTAAATCCATACTAGTTTTTGTGCCAGACGTACAGCTACTTCCATGATGTCTAGTTCACCAAAGTAAACGTTAACATTATTTCCATCATCTCCTGGAGTTTTCTGTCTGATGGAAATTGTGCACACAGGGGCTAGATTAGGCACATTATAGAGAGAGTATGGTTACAGAAAAAATGGACTAATAAAAGTTTCAGGTCAGAAAGATGAGGAAAATAAATAAGAAAGTGGTGATTACTGGTGGTTTGGAATGCAAGAGGATCGGGACCCACAGGGCAAATCTGTGTGGATCTGGGGTCCAGATCTAGGGCATGTATTTCACAAGAAGGGGGGAAATATAAAAACTGCAGCTACTATAGACTTGCATTTCTTACCATTGTCTGAAGGGTCTCCAAAGATTGTATTTCATCACTATCATTATTTGTGTTGGGACTTTGTTCACCTTATCTAAAATATTAATAACTAGCAAGTGATCCTGAGAATGCTTGAGTCTGAGGTGTTAATTGAGACAGTGAAATGAAATCTTATCATCTAATAACAATACACAGGGAAGTCTCCTGTCCCCACACAGGTTCTTCTAACAAAAGAAAAGAAACCATCCTCTGTCCTGTTTTGTATTTACATTTACTGTTTTGTATTTTCTGACACATAAACCCAGTGGGAATTTGATGCTAGGAAAAAAGTATTTTCATGCCACATACTTGGAAAATGTAATATTCTTTCCAATCCTTTACATTTTATCAAGCAATGATATTTTTTAATTTCCTTTACCTAATTTATAAAAAGAGTTCTTTAAAATAAAATTACTGACATTGATTTGCTTGCAACCCACTGTTAACATGATTTGCTTCATTAGAAATGATTAGCAGAAGCCCAATTGTTGCTCAGTAAGCAATAAAATCTAATTTATCACTTCAATAATACTACTTTGCAGGATGCCGAACAGTGGGAAATTTTTAAATCAGGAGAAAAAGAACACATTTTCCTCATATAGATAATGACTGAAACTTTTCATGCCATTTCTGTAGAAAAGAAAAACAAAAAAATACACTTGAATTGGAGTGCAATTGTAAAGAGTAAGTATCCCTGATGTCTTTTGTCTATGATGATTATTGGTCTTTTAAGATTGCAGATATTGAAGAAAAGTGCTTGTCTTTTATTTATTGACCAAACTACAAGGAGATATATCATTCTATGAAAGCAGATCATCCAGATAATCTGGACATCAAAATATATATTCAAATTTAAAATGAATCTTCTGTTCATTCATGTCTATCTAGGAAAATATCTTTTCTCATTTTTCTGACATGAGGATGCATCAGGTTTATGATTTTTCAGCAATGTAATCTAAAAATAGGGAAAAAAAGGAAAGCAAGAAGTTCTTCTGAACATGTACTGTAAATTATTGCCAGGAACTGAAAAACTTCCAAGCTTCTTTCTTGCTACTGAAAGAGAAACATGACTCCCACCTGAATCAGAAGAGGTCATAGTAAACAAGGCTTGGCTACTGTGCTAATCAGAATATAATTTTAATTTCATGAAGAGCATTCAGAAACACTATATATTATCATTCATCTAGGATTTATTTGAAGTGGACAGTTTTATTGCTATGATTGTGCTGGTTTATTTAAAGTGATACCAACCTCTCAGCATGGAATAAAGCACTTATCCTAATATACTTCGGTTCAATTTATTGATATTTTCATGCAGCCAAGCACCAGAAGAAGCAAAATTTAACAGTTGCCAACACGTTACATTTCTATCTCCTAAACACATACCACCATTATCTAATAATTCACTGTAATTGTCATCAAGTTTAAGATGATAGTTCTATATAAAAGTATTTCACTGATTTCTTTGCCTTCTGTCTGTCCCTGATTTTCAAAGGTGTATTGAGCTGCAGTTCATATTCTGTGAGAAAGGGGCAGAGTAACATGAGAACTTTTAAATCTTCCACCCCAAATGTGTCACGATCTGTAATAAAGCAAAGAGCAAACAAGCTCTGCCATTACAGATGAACTGATGGTGCAGGGATTGCCTCTGACAAGGCACTCGGGGAGAGAAGAGTGAGGGATGCATAAATAGGGAAGAGGGAGGAAAGGAAGGAAAGGAAAGAAGCCCCACTCTCCATTTTCTTCCATATCCTCTGCTCTGCTCAGAAGATGTCTTTCTGAACTTGATTATTATTTTTTAAAAAAAGAACATCTGATAAGAGTGAAATTTGGAACAGGTCAAGAAGCACCAGCTTAGTTTTATTAGAAACTAGACTTTAAGACAAACTGATAGAACTGCTTCTGAGACCCAGGCTGGGGAAGAGGAGCAGGAAGAAATAATTGGGGTGAAGGGGAACCCCTTTGGTGTGAAAACTTCTACCTAAATTAAAGAATCAAAAGCTTGAAGATAATAACAAAAACCTTCACTCCCACTGACTGCCCTTTGACTGGTTTAACACAGAGCATTGCTACATGGGACACTGAAAAATTTAGTCCTTAACTTGAAAGCCTTTGTCCCAGGAGCAAGAATAAGTCTGCCCAGGAAATCCAGCCTTCTGCATAGCTCAGGGAATGGGTAGTGATTGTTCTTTGATGTTCAGTCTCCTGGAAGGCAACTTAGATCATATTTGTCCTTCCTCCTGCCTGTGGCATTTGCTTCTAAGAGAGTTGGCCTGCTTAAATTTTAGCTTTGAATTAAGAAGTTCAGTAAAGGAGCATTAAAATTGGTTTCCAATGTGACTTTGAGAGTCAGTGTTCAGCTTCAAAAGGAAATCTAGCTGCCCAGCCAAACAGCTAGGCAGCTGCTGAAAGAAGAAAAAAGGCACTTTGGCTGCTTTTTCTGTATATGGAGAGGGGAAAGGAGGAATCAAATAAGAAAGGGAAGGGAATGAAACTTGGGGAGAAAATATATATTTAAA
>VYXD01001710.1:258451-311660 GCA_013397195.1 Hylia prasina | reverse complement strand
ACAAGTCGAGGGGGGGCGGGGGGGGGGAAGTAGGAGGAAAGAGACCTGCTGTGATAAACACAAATAGAGCTGCAAAATGACCATAAGAAAAAGGAGCTAAGAGGGTACCTTCAGGTATCCCCTTTGAGGCACAATGTATCAAACTTCCCTTCACAGGAGTAAATAGATTCATCTTTGTGGAAGGCTACAGTAAAGTGAGAGGCAAGTGAAGAATTTATTACCATTTTCTCTTGTTCCTCAGACAGTTCTTGCTCTGCTCTCCTCTTACTAGCGAAACATTACATGATATTTTGGTGGAAGACTGGCTATTTATTGCCTCCTTAGTGGGTTGTTAACATTACTTTTAACCCAAAATACTCTGAATCACCTACTCCTCACCCAGAAAACCACCTTCTCTTTGCACCTTGACTATTCTCCAAATGTGCCATAAGCTGGACGTGGTCTCCAAACCATGAGGTGGACACCTCACATTTTATAACAGCTTGTCCTCTGAGGGGGTCATCCTTCTGCTGACAGCAGGGAGCACTACAGAACATTTGCTACAGCTGGAAACATATTAGTCCGTTCTGTGCTTCTGGGTTATTCCCAATAGATGTAACTAAGCAGATGGATGATTGGAAGAGTGTGAAGACATTTTGTAGTTGTGTATTTAATGGGTGTTTATGCAATTGGAAGAAATCAATACAGTAAGCATGTCATCTCAAAATACCCAAATTAGTAAATATTTCATCCCAAATACTATATGCCAGCTAATTATTCCAGCTGAGACATCACTTCTTGAATACTTGAATACTTAGTTATCTCAGGATACTTTAGAGAAATACAAAACTAGTGCAGAATCAGGATTTTTCTTCCAAATGATCTCTGTGTAGTCTCATCCCTTCTCATCAACATAAAACAAGACCTAAAATTAAAATGGTGAAAGACTTGATGGTTACTATAAGTACCCAGTGTGCCCTCTCTGAGCCACTGCAACCATTAAAAAAGCACATGGGTTGGAGATAGCACCCAGTGAACACAGTAATCTCACTTCTTGACCCAAATAGGTACTTAAATGCAGCATCCACTTTGTCAGTAATCTGTGTGGGTCAGCTTTAACTTGTGCTCCTACTCTTCTTCCTGTACAGTGCTGGCACATTGTGAGCTGTGTAGCATAGTTTTAAATGCATCCTGGTTTGGGGACTATTTAGAAATACTCAGAAAAAACACTACAAGGATTTTCAGACAGAAGCAGTAATTGCCCCTGTTTTGGCTCTATTGTAATTATCTAAGCCTGACTTTGCAAAAGTTCCCCCCCAAGGACAAGGTGTAGCTAAATCACTAGAACATGAAGAAAATGAAAAATGGTGCCTTCTCCTGACCATGAAAATGAGAGAGAGAAGATTCATTCTCAGGGGAACAGGGAATTGAAGAAGATTTAGGAACAAGGGGAATTAGTGACAAACACTCCCATACTCATCCACCACAGACGCTGGGCAATATTGGAAACAGCAGAAGCATCAGTATACAAAGTGAGGTGACAGGTGATCACCCTGTGAGAGAATGGTCAAATCAGTTTCTACCATAATGTGCCAAGGAAAAAGAGATATGCAATGGAAAATAACGATAGAAAATCACCTAACCATGCACAAAATACATCACCATAATTTTTTACTTTTAAAATTTTGGTTAAAAAATTATTTTAAATATTTGCCTTGCTAAAAAAAAAACCAACTTTTTTTTCATTTGGAGCTAAATTAAAACATATATTTCACCCCATATTATGGTATTTCTTGGCAGTAAGCAAGTGAAAAGATTTCAAGATGAACATTTTGTAACTTCAGCTATGTCATACTTAAATGTGAAATCTCTAAGTAATTAAATGTAAGAATTTCTGTATTAAAAATTGTGACAATGGTAGCTATGGAAAAATTAAAGTCAGGAGTTTTTTGTCCTTAACAAAATAGAGGATTAAAACATGATTGTGTTTTGCAATACAAAATTACTGAAATTTAATTATCTACTATGAACTTTTCAAATTTCTCTTTTCATACTTCATCCCAGTACTTTTCTACTTGTTATTTTTTATAGCACCATATTAATGGAGTTCCAATTATTTTTAATCATAATTGTCATCGGAATAATTTACCCAAAATCTTTCAGTCTTATTTTCCTGTTCAGACTATTTGTAAATGGTATACAAATGCCCCGGGAACTGAAGAAATGCACCATTTCTGCTAAGCACAAATGTCTTCTAATAGTGTGTACATAAATATTATAGATATTTGAGGAAATATGTTCTTCAAGCAATTCATCCACAGGGACCTTCTACCTTCCAAATGTTTATCCAAATGATAAAAAAAAAAAAGTAAAAATAAAGGGGGCTTTATACCTTTTTGCTCAATTTTACTCTTGCACACATTACCCAGAGGACTGGGTACCTGGTATCTGTTTCCTGTTGAATAAAGGCAGGGAATGGACTTGCACAAGGAGCTCACAGGACATGGAGAAGGCACACCATCCACACCTCCTCCTCTCCGCCAACATGGAAATCTCTCAGCAGTGCAAGCCTCCTTTAATATTTCCCATGGGAAGATATTGATAGAGTCAGAAACTGATGAACAAAGTTTTCATGTTACCAAGAGATGTGCTTTGCAGTGTGGTACCATATTTTCTTTCTTCTGGCTGCAAGCACTACCACCATCAAGAAACGAATGTTGGTTTTTAAGTGCAAAATAAAACACATTGATTGCCAGCTTGCAAGTGTGGCATAGAGAAGTAAAATTCTTTCTGACTTCACCATGCCCAGAAAGAGGAGATGGATCTCAAATATGGTGATGTCTGAAACATCACCTTGGCAAGTGTTCACAAGGAAATCAAAATTTCAGCTGGACTGTGTAGTTCTGCAGGCAGACCTGATGGGAAAACGCAGGCAACTGTGGGCACAGCAATCTCCCAGGACTTCAGACAGCTGTGAAATCACTATAGAAAAGGATGACTCACACTGCCAAATACTGGAGATGAAAAATGTTATTTGCCACAATCTACAGAGCCTAATACCTTCACTTCTAACTGGGTGCAAACATTTTCTGCACAAAAGAGGTGCAAAGTTTGAGACTTGCAATAGATTCAAGGATGAAAACATCCAAACCCTCCTGGAAATGACAAATAATGGCCACAGTAGCTCACAAGGGCATAATATTACATCGTCAGGAATTTTCTGGGAAAGCTGGCACAAAATGCAAGGGCCTGAGCAAGACAGGAAAAGCATGACCACATCAAACACACTTGTAGTCTCTACTACAGGACAGCAAAGCCCATTTCTTTAAATAATCATACCAGTCCAGATTATTCTCAAGTTTATTTTGAAATCCAGCAAACTTCTTGAACCAAGGGAGCACAAGGCAAGGAAACAGAAAAATGAAGAAGTAAAAATATGCAATAATTATCCCCTTTGTGAGTTAAAAAACACATCAAATAAATACATATATATATACAAAAAAAAAAGGTATATAAGGTATACATCCTTGGTCAAGAAAAACCTGTGGAGTTTCCCTTGACCAAGAGACAGTGACACATAAAGCCTCTTTATTATAAACAAGCCCCAGGCCTACTCAAACTACTGTATTTGGAAACTTCAACCTGTCTTCTCTTTGCCATCAATTTACAATGAGTTATTACTGACAAGCCAGGTGAAGAACTCAACTACTTTTTTTCCTAGCATAGCTTCTACCTTTGCCTTGATTACAATTCTGAGGGCAAGTACTAGCACAGACAGGAAACTGTAATGATAAATAATCACAAATTTCAAACTGAAGATTTAAAAAATCCCTATTAATTTAGTCTCAGAAGAAGTTATCAGAGGAAGATAAAGCATAACTCTCCAAGACAGATATTCTGAAATTTGTCTGTTCACAGACATGATGAATGCAATGAGAATAGGCTTAGAAAATTTAGTTTGAAGTCCAGTGTTTTCAGAGGCTTTGGGGACTAGAAAACTAACTTACACTTAAGAGAGCTTCATTATAAGTATTCTGTTGTAAAATGAAAACAACTTTACATTTTTTATCATATTGGATTTACATGTTGAATCAACCTGTCAGGATTAATTCTGATTCAGGAATAAATGCATCATTCATGATGTTTGAAAAGAAAAAATACTTTACCTCTATTTGGCAGGGATGGCCATAAATTTTCCATGCTCATTCTTCATTACAAGAGTTCTGCTGTTGTTCCAACATACATTTTATTTATAAATAGCCTAATTTCACATGTGCCACCACATTACATCTTATTAGAGTCAAACAACTAACAATAGTGAATGCCAGTCCCTGGAAGGGAAAAAGGCGGAAAATTGGAAATGACAGAAGCGATATTTCTGTCCATCTCTTTTTTTGCTCCCCTTCTCAATAGAGTTCAAGGCACTGTGCTCATTAAACCTCTGTCTTATAGTAAGGAATATATAATATTATTGATACAAATACTTCACATTAATAAATAGAGAATAGAAAAATCTTTTATGAATGCTCTACTGTAAGGAAATTTCTTGTGTTGTTCAGGTTCCTGATCAGGCTTCAAAATACCTTTTTCCTTTTTTGACAAGGTCTGTTTGACAATGGCAGAAACTTGTCCTTCAAGCTAATAAGTCACACAACTGCAAGCACAGGGAAGGAGCATGTGTTCTGTGTTAGATATTCCTAATCAGCATGACACTTCAAGTAAGTTACTTTATGCAGCACAAAAATGACCTTGGATTATTACTTTGACTCGTATTTTATGTTGTCAGCCTGCAGAATTTTAATTTGAATTGAGAGTTCAGAAAATCACTATATTCAAACCATCAGCTTCTTACAACTCTGAAAATTATTGTAATTTAAGCAGTATCAGAACAGGAAGAGGGGATTTGATGTATCCTTTTCAGGAAGTTAGGTCCACATTATTTATAATAAGCAGGGGGATACTTGTAATTAATTTTCCTCTCAAAGCATTCACTTCTGACTGGAGTCTTTAAGTATCTGAAAAGCTTTCTACAACTGTCACTGCAAAAACAGAGTGGCTATAGATTTAATAGGGCAAATGTTCTGTCCCTTTTCTCTCCACAGGGCTCAATGTGTAACTCCCAATCCTTCCTGTTTTGGACATCAAATCTGCACTTGGTTTAAGATGCCATTCTGTAGGGGTTGGAAGTCAATGGCTGAATCTTTTCTTCCTTGATATTGTTGTTTTCAATTTTATAATATTTTACAATGAGCAATCCCAGTAAGCTCCCATCCCCTCAGATGGAAGTTGGTGTGAGTTTCACATGAGTTCATACCACGTACATTCCACGGATTCAAGCATTATCATCAGAGCAGTTATGCTGGTAGTCAAAAATTCTGTGCTTGACAAAGACTGTGGCCAACTGTGGTAAGAAGCCCTGCAGGCAGCCAGCAGTGGACTGGGACTCTGACCTCTGAAAAATTAAAAATCAAGACATGCCTCATTAGTGTCCTGTGCGTATTCCAACTTTGTCTCTTCCCTACATAAAATCTGTAAGGAGTAAGCCTGCCTTTCTCAAAGCTTCCTTTAAAAAGCATAATCTTGTTGACCATTATAATAATTTTGAATAACCTTATAATCCTGAAAAAGCATGAGGTTTTATTTTTTAAAAACCACCCTTCTCTTCTCTGGCTTTTAGCTTCAGCAATATTATATAATAATGAGTTCGACAGATGAGTTGCAAGTTGTGGGAGAAAGTAGAAGTTTTTTTCAGTTTTTCATCAATTGTTTTAATAATGCCATGCCAAGAGTGGTTTCAACCCTCTGTGGCAAAGGTGAATTTCTGAATGTACAAAGCATAGTGTTTGTCTTCCTCTCCTTGTATTGTTAGGCGCATAATTTTTTTTTTTTTCCTTAAGACAGGAATAAACACAAAACTTCCTGCAACAGGAAATGAGGTTTAAAAAATCATCCTCCTTAGCTACTAGAAATTTCTAATTCCAATCTAAAGGTGCTCCTTTTCTGGGAATGTGAAGCAATTAACAAAATAATAGCAAAAGAGGAACAATGAAGGGTGATTGTGTGTGTCTTCTGGCAGAAAGTTATTCCCCATTCGAAAGAGTTTGCTAGGGCACTCAGCTCTAGCCAGACTCATCTCTTCCTTTTACTAACAAAGACAGGCAAATGAAGAGGAAAATGTTTCTTTGTTAAAGGTACAGGCTACTTTTACTGACCTTACTGACTACTGTTTGTCTTCCAAATTATGTCTAAAAATATCCTTCTATTTTTTTATGTATATATACGGTTTTGTGGGGTTGTAACTCAAAGGGTTTTGTCAAAGAAAAAATTTGTTAATCTTGAAGTTGTAATCTATTTTTTTATTTCCCAAGGAAAAGGAACTTTGCTTTTATCTCTTAACTGCTTTCTTGCAGTCATTACAAAAATATTAGAAATTAATTTGCTTTTCCATTGCCACAGGAATTAGATAAGTCCCTTTAAAGTTGCATGACTGCCTACACTCAAAAAGTGTATGGCTGGGAAGATATGGGCAGGCAAGATATTACAGTCCACTGACCATTATTCTGAAAGGCTGTAAAAAATGGTGGGAAAATAGAAAGCAGTCATTTTGACATTAATTGACATCAATTGGAGAACACACAGATCAAAAGGAAATACTTGAAAAGCAGTCCTAAGAACAGCCAGAGCAGTTTCTTCTGCAAAACAAAGTCAATCTGATTTATTCCAATTATTCAAAGCTGTACAAGAGATGGGCAAATCTTCTGGATTTGTCAACTTCTGAAACTACTTTCTAGGTTCATAAGAAACAATTAAGCCCCATGAATGGATTTGTTAAAACATAAATAAGCTGAAGCAATTGTTTTTGTAGTCTAAGGCCAGATGCCAATGTGACTAAGAAGCTGCAATCTTCAGCCACTGAACACTTGCAGTTTCTGGTTGTGTTCCATCTACAGGGCACCTGTTAAAGGTGCCACAGCTCATTAAGTTATCCTTGCATCCCTTCTGTTATGGAAAATGAAGACCCTTATTTTCTGCCCAGTCCAAACTACCCTACCCCATTCCACAAATTTTGTGGAGGTACCAGGTTATTCAGAAATTAGGTGCTGCATGTCACTATGTATAAATTATGTTGGCAATTATTGAGCTAATACTACAATTCCTAGAGTACAAATCTTATGAGGAGCAACTGAGGGAGCTGGAGGTGTTTAGCCTGGAGAAAAGGCTCAGGGGTGATCTTATCAATCTCTACAACTACCTAAAATGAAAATTTATCCAGGTAGGGGTCAGTCTCACATGAGTGCCATTATTAGTCCTCCTTTTGGTCTCCAGGTACACAGTGAAAGTGAAAAGAAAGTTAAAGTACAAAACATCACTGCAAACTTCTATCAGATTTACACATAATTTTTAGTGTGGCCTGGGTGGAAAAAACGTTACTACATCCATTTATCTAACCAGTCTCAGTTCCTAATTTAGCAAGACATGTAAAATCACTGACTCATTCAGCAGTCTAGTTCAGAAGAACATGTGAGGGCCCCGTGGCTCAGTCCCTGCTGACAGGGCCAGAGTTATCAGGGTCTTGCATGGTCAAGGACCAAAAGAAGGACTATTAATGATAATCATTTCATAGTGTAATAGATGGCATCTGTTAATTTGTGCCAGTATAAAATGTGTATGTTATAAAAGTTATGATCAAGTGTTGAGTTCCTTGGAGGCAAGCAGGAATTGCAACATCCCACCTGGCTGCCAGGAAACAGGGCTTCATTAACATATGACTGCAAGAACAAGATCTCCAGGGACAGACAAGGATCCACAAACCTTACACCTGGCTACAGTGAAACTGCACTCCATTAACATAAGAAGAACCATGGCTAGGACAAGAAATGGCCCATTCTCACTACACCTGGGCAAATACTGCTGAAACCAGGTTCCTGTAAATCAAATCAGACATCTGCTCACTTCCCAAAACAGCTTTGTCCAGTCTAACACAAAGGACAAGGATCCACAATCAAGGTAGCCAGGATCCTTGGGAACTCATCACTATTCATCCATCCTACAGGAAGAGTTTTTGTCCATCCCAAAGTGAAGAAAAAAACCAGCATGAATATGTTCAATCTCAAAGGAAGGAAGGAATCCCTGCCCCGGGCAGAAAAAAATGTATAAAAACTGATGGACTGAGACCACTTTGTGAACTCAGGGGGACTTGCTGCCAGAGAGAGAGGGACTCTGAGTTCACCCAGTGCCAACCCCAGGCTTGACGCTGTAGCTTTATTGGGGCTAACAGTGACTGAATCCCGGTCACCTAATAAAATCTATCTTTATAAATTATTAATTTGGCTTTATTGGATTTCATTTATAACAATAGCTTTAACACATCTTTCAAACCACAACTCCTTTCAGAGTGTGTTGTTCTTCTTATATTTCATTTCTATATTCAGTTGTTGTCCTTTTTTCTCATGTTCTGAAAATAATTATGAATCAGAAATACCTGGCAGTGTTTTGATTAACGTAATTTACAATTATATTCCTTTCCCCACCAGCACTCAAATAATATATGAGGAAAAATGAGAGCACTTCAGGATATTGTAAGCATTATTATAATGAAAAATTCACCTAGATTTAAATCTATTAAGGAGTCAAATGCCCATGTCCTCACTAGGAGTCTTTGTGCATAACAAAGTCCAAAACTTATTATCTCAGACTTCTATCACTCAGGTGCTAGGCCATGCTACAGCATCAGTGAAACAGGAATAAAGTTTCCTGCAGATCTGCTCCAGCCCAGGATTTCCAAGCTCTGAGGGTGTCAGAGAGCCGCAACCAAGGTAGTGACCATATTCCCCACTTCTCCACTGTGGGCCTGATATTTCTGGGTCTGAGAGATTTTAGCCTGCTAGCGGCTGCTAACTTTTTCCCAAGGGAAAATTTCTCAAGAAAGCTTCTTCTCAAAACAGTCTTGGCAAACAACTATCCTTTCTCAAAACAATCTTTCTCCAGGTGGTGCTTTGCTGTTTCTCTAGTTTAACCAATAGGATTAGAGAGTTGTCATTCCTATTCACCAATCATGTTAAGTCTGTATCAGAACACCTTATAAAAGGTAGTAAGAATTAGACAATAAAGCCTTTTCTATGCTCTTTGCCTTCTGAAATATTTGGAGTCTGTCATCTTTCTTTCGTGTCCTACAAGGACACTCTACCACAGTGGATACTGCAGGCTGTTTCAGGGACTAACAGCCAACCAAACCCATAGCAAACAAGAGCTGTTTGCCTTTTCTAAAACTACCCATGATTAAGACAGTCTCCTCAAAAGCTAAAGGTCTGTCTCTTTTCTCCCCTGAGGCAATTAGTCTAGTCACCCAGTTCAGTGTAAAAGTAGGGGAAAACTCTTTTGCTATCAATTAAAAACTGTTCTGCTCTTCTGATGTAATTAAATATTACTGAGACACAAGAGAAGTAAAAAAGTGAGCACATCTCTTTAGTAAAGTGTTCAGAGTGATTCTTTGACCAAGACAATACAAATACTCTATTCCCTCTTCAACTAAATCATAAATCATCCTTCTCCCTTTTTATTGATTAAGAGCATATTTGGTCTGCATGTCCTTTGAGGTTGTTCTGTCATAATGATTCAGTCCCTGCCTTGATTCATCCAGTTGTAGGAGGACTAATGTATTTTTTTTGTCATACCTGAAGATGCAAAATGCTCATCAACAGGCATGGACTGCCGTAATTCCCACCAGTTTCTTCTATTACCTTCCTATCTGCACATCATTGACTTTGACCAGATGCCCTGACTGCATGAAACCACCCAGCACACATTCATGATGTGAAACAAACTCTCATGGCCTGGCACTTTATTGATAAAAGCAAATTTACTAGGCATTTTAAATATTCAGCGTTTGCCAACTATTTTGGTGTTTTGTTGTGAATTCAGCTGCTGTTCCTGCTAAACCTAATTCAGATTTGAAATGAGCCAAATGAAATATATGTGATTTAGCTAAAACAATGAAAACTGTTTGAGCAATAACCTTGAACTAAGAAACAATCTGTTACAGACAGACTGGTTTTTATAATGAATTTGTGTAAATGTATAATTGTCATATTTTCCAAATGCATTTTCCCATTTTCTCTAAACCAGACATAACGCCAGGTTTGTACTACCTAATTTAGGTGTCTAAATTAACAGCAATTTTTCTTATTTTGTTCTGGAGGATTATTCATGACTTAGAACTAGTTTCCAGACTGACCCCCAGTCCTAATGAGGGAGTGGATGGGAATGATTGCAATATGGGTATTAGGCAGGCTGCCCATTTAAAGTCCCTAACTTAGCTGTCAAAACTGCTGCTCCCAGGTCATCATGCATCAGTGGAATCAAGTTTTGTCTTCCTTTATTTTTTTTTTTAAGTTTATTAAATGAACTCTTCCATTTCATCTAATTTTGTCAAGCATTCCTCATGATGTGAGTTAGTAGTCTTATGTGACACTCTGAAAATTAAAGTTACAGGTTATGTCTTCATCCTGAGAAGCCTATAAATGGCTTTCACTGGTTTTGGCTGAGGTAAAGTTAATTTTCTTCATAGATTGTATAGTGACACATTTTGCATTTGTGATGAAAACAGTGTTGATAACATGGAGATCTTTTAGTTATTACTGAATAGTTGCTCCTCACCCCACCCCACCAGTGAGGGGTCTGGGGTTGGACAAAGGACTGGGGAGGGACACAGCCAGGACAGCTGACCCCAGCTGACCCCAAGGGGGGTTCCACACCACATGGCATCATGCTCAGGAATAAAAAACTGTGGGGAAGAAGGAGGAGGGGGGCAGGGGGGGAGTGCTCAGATTTATAGAATCTGTCTTTCCAAATTTCCATTATGTGTGATGCAGCCCTGTTTTCCTGGAAGTCACTAAACTTCTGCCTGATGATGGGAAGTAGTAAAAGAATTCTTTATTTTGCTTTGCTTGGCCACACAGCTTTTGCTCTCTCTCAACTCATAAGTCTTTATATTAACCCATGAGTTTTCATGCTTTCACCCTTCCAGTTCTCTCTCTCACTCCACTGGGGTCATGGTTGGGTGAACAACAAGCTGTGTGATGCTTCAACACCTACTGGGATTAACCACAGCAATATGCTGTCTGTGGTAGTTACACAAGAATCATGTTTTATATACATTTCTTCGCAGGCTTTTGGTGTGAAGCAGCATGCTCCTGTTTTAATATGAGATACAGTTTCTGCAAATTTTGCTGAAAATGACACAATGCCCACAAAAGACAATAAACAATGTCTTCTGAAGCTTTGAGATTCTTATGGGTATGGAATTCTTGCTTCCTTTGAATTAGTTCTGTGACCTATTCAAGCGCAGGTGCTTCACTACAAGAGCATCTAGGGGCTCTTACAAAACAGCTGGGGCAGTCACATTAGGAGCACAGCTTCTCTCCCTCACCAACCATGAAAATTGAGGACAATTACCCTCTTAAATCAGGTGACAGTATTTGCTGTGGGAATCTGAGGAAGCAGTCTTAACCTAAGTTTCTTCATCTTCTGTCTGTACTGTACCTCACACTTTGGATATCCAACTCTCTTCATAGGGCTGAGAATTAAAATAACTCTCACATAAAAAATATGTGTTGGTATGAGTAAAATAAGGGGATAAAATTTACAGATCTATATTTCATTTTCTAATGGAATTTAAATTATCCTAGGAACTTAGTAGATCTGTACCAACACTCACTTCATTACCTGCCTGAGTGTAAAATTCTCCTGTATGACATTAGCCCCTAAATTCTCACTGTGTCACACCCCATATTTCAGAGGTGAAGCCATTGTGTCAGGCTGCCCTAGGTGCTAGAGGGAAAAATCACTCCCTGCACACTATAACTGAGGAAAAAATTCCAAATATTTCTTTCAGTCTCAAGATAAATGTACCGTAAAGCCACATTGATATCCTGTATATCACATAACATTTCCTTGGAGCTTGTTTCCCTGGTATTTAATCTATTTGGCTAAAGTGTGTTTTCCAAACAACATCCATCTCAATCTGAAGACTTCAAGTGATAAAAAGTACAAGATTCCCCAGACAGTTTGTTTTGGTGCTTAATTGCTGTAATTATTAAAAATGTGAAAATTAATTTGAACGTAAATATACCTCCTTTCTTCTGGCATAGAACTGGTTTTCATCTAACATTTGTGTCTTAGGCAGAAAAGTCATTTTATACAAGACATTTCCCCCATTCATTTACTTATCCAGTGAAGTCACTCTTGCATCCTTTTTCTGATGCATGAAATGGTCTGAGATCTTTTAATCTCTCACCAGACGGCATATCTTATGTTTTTGCATCATTTTAAAGACTCTGTAAATATTCATTCCTATGACCAACAGGCCATGCACCCTTACTCCTTGTTGACTGCTTTCCCTCTTTCCTTTGGCTGAATGGCACGGGAAAACAGTGGCTCTGTAATTACTGAAAAACCCAGCCTAAAGTATGCATTTCTCTTATTTCCCCCTTGTTTCTAGTTCAAGCCAGGCTTGAGACTTGAACTCCAAAGGAAGCTATTTTTCTTAACACAGAGGCAAAGGCAGTGGTTGCCAAGCAACAAGAGCCATAGGAATTAATTTTTTTTCTGAAAATTTCTTCCTCCCACTCAGACTTTTCCCAGTTTGGAAGCTTATAGGTACAGAGGATTTGCATGGAAAAGCAGCACCTAATGTCCTCTGAATCAAAGCAACGATCAAAGGCTTAAAGGCTGTATCACTAGAGAGTTCAGAAGCATCTGAAATTTAATGCAGTCAGATTTGGCTTGGTGGCAGTCAGAATACCCTCAATTTTTAATGCTGTATTACCTATCTCAACATTTGCCAGAAAATAAGACTGAATTCTTGAGGCCTTATAGGTACTACCCAATACTACGTTTTGATGATTCTGAATTTTTTTATTCCTACAAAGAAACCACAGTCCTTAAGTGGTGGTATCACTTCAGGACTATTATGTATACCTAAAAATGCAAAGGTGTAGCTCTGCCATTCCACAGATGGACAATTAAAGAACAATTGCATACTTGTCATTTTCATGAACTCTGTCATTTTCATTGTTCCTAATTTTTTCCTAATAACTGTTCAAGCTTTACTTCATGTGTAAACTGCACAGTACATAAACAGTGCACATGGAAATATTCCTGCACTTCTGGGCCTGTGTTTGACTCCTAAATCCCCATGAAGTCTTCTGTCCCAAGGGTGCCAGCAGGCTTTGTTTCCTCCAACATTTCTGCATTCCCCAACCTCAGCTGAAGCAATATTTGTACCTGCATGGTTATGGAAACACTTTACTGCAGCAAATGAGGTGCTTGCAATTCAAGCAAACAAGCAAATAGAAGACTTTTAGGACTTAAAGACTCTAAAGAGATGCCAAACTGTCCCTAAATAGTCCAGTCACGGCCAATCTGCTCTTGAAAAGGGTAGACATAAGCCACTCAGTGCCATCACACTGCAGCCAGGTATTGCTTGTTTTTTATAGACTGCTTCATTAGATAACCAAAATGTCAGTGAAAGTCAAAAAATTAGTTTTCATACTTGGGATCCTCAGTGCTAAATGATTTGTTGAATACCACCCTAAACTTCTCACAGAGAAGAATATGGCAGAATAGTGACTTGAATTCAGGTGCTCAGAGCCCCAGTGTAATGAAATAGCAACTTGTTGACATGTCTTGCTAGCCTCAGCTACCCATGCTGGCCTGGGTGGTCAGGGAATTTTGCAGGCACTGCTCCTTTTTAATCCCATTAAAACTCTAACCATGATTCTAACACTCCTCTGTACAGTTCAGCAGAGGAGACCTCCAGATATTACCTTCAGAATAACCCATCTGCATTTCACTCTACAGCCAGCTCTCTCCCCAGGGACAATCAGCTCTTGTAGGACATGATTTCCATTCTGCAGCTATAGATAAATTTCATTAATTCTCAGGAAACTAGCTCTCTTCTGAAGGTCATATTCCCCAAAGTCACTTTGCAGACACCCCTGAAAGTATGGTGATATTTCTGCCTTCAGCGCTGACTACACTGAATACTGGTATAAGAGAAAGAAACTATCCTTATTTAAACAGAAAGCAGAGTGCATTGTCATGAGGTGAAAAATAATTTTGCAGGAACAAGGTTTTTACGAGAAGCTTCACCTTTTTTGAACCCTAGGTGAGTTAGCTGGGAAAGTGGGTGGTCTTCATCTGGAAGGAATAAATAATAGTCCTCATCCAGAAGGAATAAAATCCAAGACAGGTAGCATATAAGTGCTGTTAGTCCAGCCTCATTAAGTTAATCAGGTACACAAAGAAGGATGGCTAGTGGCTTTGGGGGATTGGCAGGGGAGGAGAGAACAGCAGCAGTGAACAGAAAACATGATTAGTGATTGTACAATAGAATGGGGGCAGGAAAAAAGGCTGTAATGAATTCCATAACTGGTGTTGCTGCTGAGACCATAATTCTAATAATCTTGTGGTTATGAATTCCTCTTCTAGGCTTGCTTTAGAAGTTATTCTTTAGAATTTTGTTGCATTAGGAAGTGCAATGCTTTTCCAAGGATAACTGCTGGTTTCTCTCCTTGACCGGTTCCTTGAGTTCTTTCTGATGTATAGCATTTGTTAAGTGTCGCCCACACAATTCTCAGGAGGACATTTTGTGCACTGCATGACATATAGCAAATTCTGGAGTAAAATGGTATAAATCGTGTGCTTTTCTGATTGTGTTGCAAGGGTACTAATTGTCATGGCTGTGAGGGTGCCTTGGTCACTACAGCATTTGTTTTAGTGTGTGTTGGACTACAGCAAGGTTGCTGCTGCTGGTGAGTCTGGCAGATTGGAATATTGCATGGAAGTTGGTGCTAGGGTGAAAAATGTTTGAATCTTTTAAAGCAGACTGCAGGGTTTTTGTTTGGTTTTGTTTGTTTGCTTCTTTGGGGCAGGAGGTTATGTGGGGTTTTTGGTTTGGGTTGCGTTTTTTTGGTGTGTGTTCTGGTAGGAAAAAAACAAAGCAGACTATTCAGGGATAACAGCACAATTCTTACTCCTCTTTAACAAACCAAGGATCAACTACATTTTTACTGAACAGATGTACTTGTCATTCATACACTCATAAAAGCAAGATGCAGTCACACAGTTATTGACCATGTAAAACTCTGTGGGGGCACCTGCCTTTGCTTGTGCCCTCCAGTTTGTATTTCTGAACCAGGAGTCTGGAATTTCCATATATTATGTCCAGTTCTGTGAGAAAAAGACATAGTAATTCTATTTTTTCTATTTTGTTCTATTTCACATTATTAATCTGGGTAGAGTTTGCTGTTTTCATTTAAATATTTCTGAAAACACTTCCGTTTACTAATTTACAGTTTAAAAGGCTGCACAGGGTATTTAAAATGCTATTTAAAGAGCATCTAATAAAACTGCAGTTATTCTGGGGAGCAAAATCAAATCAGTGTAATAATTATCTGCTTGCTTTTTTCCACTGATGATGGAAAACTTCTCGAAGGGAATACAATGAAAGAGCACCATTAGCCTAAACAAATATATATCCATGGTGCATTCTCTGAGTACCTTTGTGTGACTCTGCCTATCATAAAGCTGTTTCACATTTAAAGTTCTATCTTAAGCCTGACTTTATCAATAGGCAACACAGTCACAAATTGCTGCTCTCTGGTACTAGTAAGAATAACTTCTGTATTGCACAGATAAAATACATGTAAACTTTTAGAAAGAGATACAAGAAAATAAAATTGAAATCCAGCTTACGGCTCTATCTTATTTACATCAGCACATATGCTTAGATATGTGTGCTTCCCACTCTCAGTTTGTTCTTAACAAAGCTGCACAGCTGGTGATCAGGTAACTGGGCATGACCTTCGTCCTTTTCTCTGTCTTCTGAGAGGATGACGTGATTAGAGAACTCATGCAACTCTGTGTATTCTAACAGGTCTCACAGTTCCATTCAGATTCATAGCCTTCAAGTCCTCCTGTTGAGAAAGGATTTCTTCACAAATATATAAACAATTGTTTTAATAATCTTTCTGCCACCAAGTTAATTGCTGTTCACGTTTTGAAAATGCATTTCCATTTCAATATATTTTTTGCTATCAGTGCTGGTATTCTCATCAAATGTGGCAACTTATAAATGGAGGTGTCCTTGTTTGTATGGTCAAATTAGATTCCCTTTAGAGAGACTGGGGAGAAATTGGTATTTCAAAGTATAAGTCATTTCACAAAATCTTATGTGGAAAAAAATTTCTAGACAACACCCAAAACTGCCTTTATTTTCCTTTGACTGTGTATTAATGTATGTTTTCAAGGCCAAGTGTAAATATCTAGCTCAGATGTAGAAATTTAGGAGATGAAGGCCCTAGGCTAAGATTCTGTTGAAAATACACATTTAGAGGCACGTCTGTAGCAGTCTGTGTTCTGAGACAAGTGTCTATGCTCCCACTACAGGAACTGAACATCTAGAGCTCACAAACATTGTTGGTGAAGATACTGAAACATATCTGGGGTCTCCTGCTTCTGAAGGGCACAGGTGTGCAGCAAGTCCTATGTCTCCTTTTGTGGGCAGTCATCTCACATACTTCAAAGCATCTCAATAATACTAGTTGTTAATATTTGAGCAACTGAATTCACCACTGAATTAGTTTCCTTCTTTGACTCTAAGGGAATCATAAGCACAAAGCATGCACACAGACACCTACATTTAGGTTCCCTAATGTGGAATCCAATCCCAGTTGTACTGGCAGACATTAGGAAGGGCTCAACCCTCCCTCCCTGCCACCCTGATGATGAATAGATTCTGTGAAGAATTGTGCCAGTTCTTAACTATATTGTAATCAGGTCATTAAGTGTTTTTTCATTTGGCACACCAGCACTCAGATCTCAGCACGAAGCGCTTTGTCACATTCAGAAATATATATATCATAAAAACGCATCATTACATGTACAAATTTATATAATCGTGTACAGTGCACACGGGGATAATGCACAATGCTTAGTACTGGTTCTTGATTGCAATTTAACACAATGACAATCAACTTCCCTGGGATGATAATGACTTTAGGGTTACTGAGCACATTTTCAACTCCAACTAACACCAAGCCTGCAAGTTATCTACCATATTTGAGGCCTTAGTTCCAAATTCATCTGTCCTTAGTTTAGTTTCACAACTGGAAAATGTAAGCAAGGAGCCCAGCAAGCCCAAGCTTCTTCAGACCATAGTTACACCCAGGGACTGTGTTTTGCTGTCCATGGAGTACACGGCCTTTTTGTACTACTGTTCAGTTCCTTGTGTATATAGTTGCTCAGCATAGCTGAGCTGTCCTACCTTAAAACTAGGGATTCTCTGCAGCTGATATTTTTTTTTTTTGTACTGTCTAGAAGTGCAAGGTTAAGGGAACATAGCCGTGGCTGTTCAGCATCACTGCAGTAAAATAATTAGGAATAATAAAGTGGCAATTCTGACACAGAAAAAGCTCCCATTAAAATTAACTAGGAGCTTTGGTTTGGGTGCTGAGAGAGCAGATTAATTCTGGCTATTGACTAGGCCCAGCAATAAAAATACTTAGAGTACTGGAAATGGATGTCCTAATTTTCAGGACATGAAAAAAAAGTAATTTGCAGTAACACCAAGAAATGGATGATCCTGCCATTCAATATAACACTAAGGGGTTAAAATATGAATGTTTCCTAGAAGATAAAGTATTGACTACTTGCATCTGAGATGTGTGCTTTCATTTAATTTTCCTGGACTTTTCCAAGATCTCTTAGCTCTCTAGGATAGGACAAGACAGCTGCTCTCTGCCATTTGGTACTCCATAAACCAGCCAATGGACTTAAATCACAGGTTGTCCTGTGGGAAAAAAACCCTGCAAACAGTCTTATACTGTATACATAGTCTTATACTTTATTTGTTCTGATAGTTATAAGCATTAAAATTGTTGTAAGCAATACTAATTTCTTATTACTGACTAAAAAAGAGAAGTTTTATGTTTACAATCAGTCACAGACCCTCAGCTGTATTCTTAGCTCTGATACTGACTTACTTGGTGACTTAATTAAGACCATTATCACTCAATTTGCAGAAGTCCTGAGAGCTGTTGTTTGTATTGATATCTTTAAAAAGTGGCTGCTTAATACCATGGAAAATTTAACGACTAATCTCTCCTTATCTCTCTTTCCCTTTTGAAACTGAAGATATTTAGTATTTACCTAACCTTCAAGAGTATTTGGAAACTAAACGCATTAATGATTGAGAGGTAATCAGATAGCTTTATTTATTCAGTGAATCAATCTGTAAATAAAATAAAGATAGAATGTCAGATTTCTGACATACAGCATTTCTTCCAATATCAGACTTTCAGAAAATTCTTTCAGTCCTACTATTTCAAGCAAAAGCAGAGAGCACAAAATTCCCAGCGAAACTCTGAGTGATCATAAAAGCTGAAAAAAGCTTGATCCATATATGTTGAGTGTCTACAAATTGAACTTAGAGCAGCCAATGTGGAGAACAAAAATGCTGACATTTCTAATAGCCTTGGCTTTTTAAAAAAAATTGATTGCTTTTCCAAGTATTAATACATATTTACTAAGCATTAGCAAATTCTTGTTCCCCATTTTAAAAGCACAAAATAAATAATTTACCTTCAAAATTTTAACTGATTATCTTTTTTCTGTCTTCGTTCTTTATTTCATGTGAAAATATATAGTTCTATGAACATTGTTCTTGTGTACAAATGCCATTAGATTTCTCATTGCAGTGAACAGTATCTGTTATTTTCTATTACACAAAATATCAGAATGAAGTAAACAGACATGGTGGAGACTCTGGGGATATGGTGGCTTTTATTGAGTGACAGACTGGTTTGGTTGACTTCTAGGAATTTCTATTAAAAGCTCATGGGAATCTTCACCAGGGAGATGGTGCAGAAAAAGAGTAAAGTGAACCTGTGAGACAACACAGCATTTATTCCCCAAATTCCTTGAGCTCAAGGGCATACCTGATGTGCTTTGAATGATATGAATGAATAGGTCCAGCTGACTGAGAACAGATAGGGTTTTTTTTTTTAATTTGAAAATCACTTTATCTGACTCCGAATCTGGGACTGCCAAAGCAGTAGCATCAGCAAAAAGAAAAACAGGAAACTTGAGAATTGCAACTTTAGGCGTATTTTTCTCATCATTTCTGCACTGGTGGATGATTCCAATATCCTCACAATATTAAGCTAAAGAAAGAAGTTTTCTAACGCATTGCACAACTTTTGAACATGATGTTGGTGTACTAGACAGAAGAGGATAGGAGAAATAGTCTGAAAGTCTTCTGGTTTTGGTAGAAAAAAGAATAAAAAACCCCAAAAGTAAACTTTTTTATTAATTTTTTAATGGTACAGTATTTTTCTAAGTGTTTGAACAAGAGGGATACAGTCAAGTTTTACTCCATTAAACTTTATGGTATACAGATGAACAATGCAAATGCACCAAAAAAATTTTTACAGATATCTCAAAGCCAGAGAGAATGTGATTGTACTTGAATCATGTCCATGCCAACTCCCTGAGACAAGGCCATTGCACAGTTTGTCCTAGATTCTCAGCAGAGGAAGCAACATGCATTAGTTAGCAGGAACAGATCTGTGTTAAGAATTCTAGAAATGAAAATGGTGATTTACTTCGGGAGGAGAGCCCAATAGCACTGAGATCCCAAGTTTCTACCTAATAAAACTATCATTACAGCAAAACTTGGGTGATTTGGGGTACAGTCACAAAATAGTCAAAGAGCCAGGAAACAGGAAACCTGTTAAAACAGAAGATGAAAGTGTTGAGCACCTTTCCACCTTGCCACATCAGAGCTTTTTTTGATGACATGAATAAGTAGATTACTTTCAAAAAAAATTCTCTGTGTTGTTGCTCAGATACAGGGGGGAGTCCATAATTCAAAAGCAGTGACCTGCCTTCCCTGGTTATCAAGAGCATTGCAAACTGTATAGAAAATTATATTCAGCTCCCTTCAGTGAGTGAACCTCAGATATCCATCCATCCACCAACCAACCCTTCCATCCTCCATAGGCAGCTAATCTCAGAGTCTCACAAATGACCATGTTGAAGTCTGAACAGCTTCCCTGCCTGTGAAGTTTCATCCACTTGCTCCCAAAATGTTAACTTGGACAAATTTCATATTCCAGCAAATTTATCCCAGCTTTTACTTAGCCCATGAGGCTATCTTAGGTCAGGCAATTAGCCATCCTTTATAATTGACTAATATTTTTTAAATGCAAAAATGTCATAGAATATATTCCCCATTTTTCTGAAAGTTGGCTGATACAAGGCTACAGCAATTGTAGGCCATTGGAAAACAGTATAAACTCTATGACATTTTCTTGGACTCCATGTATTTATTATTCTTCAATATTTGTCAGAAAAAGCACCTATTAATTTACAAATGAAGTATTTCACACCCTCCCTGTCTTTGCAGCAATGGGATACGTCATTAAGAAGCATTATACCTGGAAATACAAGTGGCTTAGAGAGGGAAGAATCTCACTCTCAGTATAAAATGAGTACAATGAAATAGCATAAAGGAAGTTAAAGAAGTAAGGAAAAAATAAATTGTACCTTTCCAAAGTCCAGTTATGCATATTTAATATGAAATACATAAAGATAACCTAGGTCTAAATAATTCCTATGCTTGTCACTTGCTTCCAAATCAGCTAATGCATTACTGAGCAATAAAGAGATCCACTCAAATGAACGTGTTCACAGAACAAAAATTTGAAAGCTTGATAGATTAAGACTGAAAAGAAAAAAAGAAAAGGGGGAGTTAGCAATTCTTTATTAAATGAAGACCTGTCTTCCAAGAGCACTGTTCTTTTCAAAACCAAGTATAGGGCAAGACCAATAGTGTTCCACACCAACTAGAAGTTGAAGGAGACTAGAAATCTATACAGCTAAATACAGCAAGGTAAAATAATTTCAACTCTCCTATCCCTCACAGACAACAGGGTTGGTGTGCTTTCTATGACTCAAATAGGAGATATATGGTAGAATACCACAAAATTTTCCTCTGCAGTTACCGTACCTCTAACACAAAGTTGCATCTAGGTACTTCCTACAAAAATTATCCTTGTGACTTGATAGGGTTCACAAAAAAATCCACATCTCAGCAGTATGAGGAGCATTATGACTAAGTTAGTCTATTTCATAGCTGACCAACTCTCCAATACAAATATCTGCCTCCTACCTTTTAAAGAACAGGCACTTTTTTTGTGATTAAGTCACGACTCAGGCATCATTCTGGCCAAGAGTTCAGCTTTGGAGAGCTTTTTGCTTTTCCCATAAAGAAATAGTCCACTATCTGAAATAATTTGTCGTATGAAGAGCTTTGCATCAT
Organism: Hylia prasina; assembly: GCA_013397195.1. Lineage (NCBI taxonomy): Eukaryota > Metazoa > Chordata > Aves > Passeriformes > Sylviidae > Hylia > Hylia prasina. The sequence continues at coordinate 290,299 of VYXD01001710.1, read as the reverse complement.
TAAACATATTCCTGTTGTAAGACTGGTTGACATTTTCCCCTGTTTTATACAGACAAGGCATCCATCCATCAAAAAACTTGAATTTTGGCCACACAAAATTGAAATAATACTTTCCTTTGAAATTAAGTTGCTTAGTTATGTTTTTATATAATGTACACTTGGAATACCATGTGACTGTGTAGCCCTGTTTTACTGGAAATCTAAAGCCCAGATAGTGGGTCCACAGGACCACAGGATTGAGGATTCACAGTATGACTTTGAATATTTTTCTTGACCTGTTTACAGTTTGTATGAGTAGATTTAGGTGTAACAGCAATTTCTCTAATTGATTTGGTCTCTGTGGCTAATTTATTTTGCTTTTGTTATCTTCACGCAGTACAATTACAGTTTTATATAGATAGAAGTAGAAAGCAAGCATTCTGTGTGCAGTGAGGTATTTCTGACTAACAAAGTGATGTAGTATACAGAAATACAGACCTGGCAAAATAGAAGAGGCCTCAAAATGTGAAAGCACAGGATGGAGCAGAAAGGAGTACAGACATGGGATGATAAGAGGTAGGGTTGAGCCGGGCTCTGCGGACCCCAGACTAGAAGCAACTCAGAAATGGGCAGTTAAAAACATGTCCTGGACCTGGACAAACAGGCTTTACTGGTAATAAAGAGAACAAAAGCATAGTATCTAACATAGATAAAAAACGTGTATTTTACCTGCTGAAAGTGATAGATTAGTGTATCTTATTCATCAAAAGTAAATTGAACAGGATCCTGTGAAAATGGTACTCTTAAATATATTAATGTTGCTCATATTTGCAATTATTCAGCCAATGCTAACAATTGTTAAGAATTCAAATACTCCTAAGGACAGAAAAGGCCTGCAGGCTGCCCAGACAGGGAGGCACTGGCTACTCAGCATCAGCAGGGCTTCACTTGCTCAATATCAATGTGTCAACATTACTGACTATTCTGAAAAGCTTTTTAAAACTATATTTTTCTGATTTCCTCATAAATTTCTTCCTGATCACTACATATCTTTGCATAATATCCTTGTATCCTTTACAAAATATCTACATTTTTGTTCTAAGTTGTGTCCATTCCTTACTTTCACCGTCCATTTGACCTGAGCTTCAAGCCCTTGCCTCCTCCAGCTGTTTATCGCTTCTTTGATTCTCTACCTCTATTTCTAGCCATAAGACCTTTAATCACAGAATAGCCTTCCTAGAACCATATGACAAAATGACCAACAGCAGCCCATACCACCTGTTCCTCTCATCTCACCAACAGATCATCTTTCTTTTAAGCATTTCTGTGATTGGAGATAACATTTTTACTAGGTTTTATGGGAGAAGACACCTTCACCTTGTCCCTTACTCACAGATGTTCAGTTGCACACAGCAGGCAGATAAGGGTGACACCATAACTCCACATGTCTCTTCAAACCCTTTTTCCCGAGCCAATGGCATCTGAGAATTTGCAAGTTAGCAGATGAATGGGAAAGATGTAGGAAATTGGATCAATGAAAGTGTTTTTTCCAGGGATTGAAAGTGCAGGTTTAATTTTCCAAAGGTCCCTACTAGGATTTAAAACAAACCTGGAACTGAGAGAATTCAAACAGGAAACTTCTATAATGAAGCTGTTTGGAAGGTTTTGTTTTAAAGGCATGATGAATTGGACTTAAATACTTAGGACTCTTTCTTTAAGTGTCCCTTTCAACTATTATTATTATTATTAGAGATGTTACTACAACTATTATTATTAGTGATGTTACTGGGATTTCAAATTGCAAATAAACATTTACCAAAAAAAAATACGTCAACTGCAAAACCTCTTAATATGTAAGTTCACCTCTGTATATAATTAAAAAAAAATCATCAGCTTTAAAAATCAGAGGGGGAAATGGTAATACCAATAACATCTACAATGCTTGAAACACTTGGGATCAGTAAAGAAAAATAGCACAGAATATTTTTGCTGTGGACTGTAACAACAATGACATAATCTAACCAGCTAACTCGATTATCAGTTTACACCCACTCAGCACAATAGCATTCTTCAGAAAAAGACAGATGTAGGAGTGTGGAATATAATGTTGCAGCAATGATCAGCAGCATATCTGCCAGACACTCAGTGTCAGGGCACAAGGCTGCATGGTGCCTCTGCAAAGTGACAGTGAGGCAGAAATCAGAACTGGCAGCTGGATAAAAGACCCAAGTACAGCCAACTGTTTTGCTGATGAAAACCAGTAACAATTTCACAGCTGCTTTAATTTATCTAAAATTGCAGAATCTGTGGCTATCTCCCTGCTTCATTCTTCTTATGGGGTACATTTGTATCCTGAACTATTAGCTTGTCATAGGTGTGAAAAGGTTTTGAAATTTGGAATTTAGCTCAGTTATGCTATCATTTGTCAGAATCAGGTGCTATCTGTCAAAATAATTCACTTGGATTCAGATTACTTCCAAACTGGTGGCAACATGATGGTCTTGCAGAAGCGAAGGCATTCAATTGTGTTTCATTTATATAAATTCAGATATCATATTTTTTTACTTCAGTATAATTGTATTATCCTACCTGTTTCCTAATCTACCACTCTATACAACAAAGCAATCACAAACTATAACAGACTTGACAATCAAAATTTTAAAAATAATGGCTAGATTTTTAAAATTTTATCTCAGGAGCTCTTTCAATGCTTAATTAGCACTGTTTTCAGACATTTCAAATCTGTGAGCTATTCATTTCCATTATGTGTTTGAACAAGTGAGCTACTACCTCCGGCCAAGTCAGAATTCATCACACCTTGTATTCATCATTTTAAGCTTTGATCATCCCTTTCAATTCAGTGGTTAAAGTCCCTTCCAGAGTCAGTCAGTTCTAGAGAGTTCAATCTTAAATTGGAAGGATAAATTGTCACGTAGAGGCACCTGTCTCTCTCCATTCTACCATGGTCCTACTCCAAACATGAAATAAAATGGCATCAGATATGTTTTCTTCCATTTTGAGGATTATCTAAATTAACCTACTCAGAGAAATGTTATGCCATATCAGAAGGCTTTTTAATATAGCAGAGATCCAATAAGATCCAGTAGCTAGCATATTAGAAAAATTCAAACTAAATGACATGGATGGTAAAGAGTAAAATCAAATTGAAAAGAAAACACAGACTCACAAATTCTCTAACAAGTAGGTCAAAAATAACTCATTAAAACTTCACAACATATTGCACCCTAAAGAAGCATTGTCTTTTGGAATCTGAAGAAATAGAATAGTCATAAAATCGAAGTAGAAATGGAGGTGAAATAAGTGGCAGGAAAGAAGTATAAAAGAAATTCAAAACAGGACATCCTGATTCTACTTTTATATCACATTCCACAGATCAGATGTCTTCAGTGCTGATACTGCTCGGTTGCCTTATTACTGTTTTGTAGCCTGTGCCCTGTTCTTCTTGGGTTTTGTCATTACATGTGTTAATGTCTTCACTTCTTCTTGAAGGGCTCTTTCCTGCAGTAACTATTTTATTGCATAAATGATCTTGCTAACCTTTTCTCCCATTTCATTTTAGGAATCATTTAAAGTCATTATTCTTCTAACCTATTTTTTATAACTCATTATGATCTGTCTTGTTATGTTACACATCCATTTTGTGTTTAACGTGTAAGATTATCATGTAATGAATCACCTCCCATGTAGGATTTATTTGAAAATTTAAGTCATACATAAAACACTCAGAAATCCTTCATTATAAAATCACTGCAACTATGAAAAGTTAGTTGAAATTATGTATATTTATTTGTCAAATGAAAAGATGCAGAAAATGGGGATAATTGCCTTAACAAAGATGTGAAAACGGATTATAGGGCTGTTGAAACAGAAATTCTTGCATGAAGAACTAAGCAGAGTTAACATTTCTTAGTGTGAACAAACTCAGAGGAGACAGAATTATTGAATACAATCTTAGAAGAAAGCAGAATGACATGTAAGATGTAGAAGTGCTCTGGTTATGCTTTAAAAGGGTGGAGGAGGAGGAACAGAAAGAAATGAATGCACTGTAAAGCTGAACTGTGAGTATGAGAAGTTGAGGGCTTGCGTGGGGGAGTTAAACCACCTGCAACCACGGGAGAGCCCCAGAGCTGCATAGCAGTGACAGTCCTGTCAAGGCAGATGACCAGTCTGACAGTGTGGCTCTGGGCACACAGCAGAGCCTGTCCTACAGTGCCTCTGCTCCTCACCCTACAGCAAGTGCCACAGGCTGGGAAAGAGGCACACATTTTCCCTACTTAGGCTGTGGGCAAGCATGTTGCCCTGCTTTGGCTCTCTGGATCATTTTTCAGAGGCAATGACTTTCTTCTGCTCTGCTGGGAATGGTGACATCCTGCTTTCTCCCACTGCTTGGGACACCAATGAGTAACATGACGCACACATGCTGCTCTCAAAGTTGGCCCATATATTGGGCAGTTTATATATGTCCCTCTCTGCTCATCTTCATCCTGCACTGAACCACATCACTTTGGTGTAGTTCTGCAAGTACAGCCCACACTAAGATAGTAGACACAAATTCTGCTCCTGTAGAGCTGAAGTAGAAGCACAAGCCAAGATTTCACAATGCTTCAATAGTTTCTACAAAACTTAACTGGACCAAAGCTTCGTGTCTCCAGCTTTTATAGTGACATTGGGATAAAATTGAGTGTTCTTTTAATCATGTTATTCCAATATAAATTAGTGAGCCAAATTTGGCTTTGTTCATGGTAATTGCTCTAGCACAGACGATTGAATGAGAGAGGAAAACTGAGCCATGTATTAAAAGATAGACTATCAATATTCTGGTGTGTAATAGCAGCCTTTTTGCACCACATTCACAAGTTTGGTTCGTACACAAGTACGACCACCGAACTGTTTAGCTGAATTTTTCCAGGTCTCTCAAACCAGTGTGATTAGCAGTTTCTCAAGAGTTGAACAAAGTCCATGTTGATACCAATGCCTGGGAAAGTGGTACAGACATTTAAAGTCATGCCTCTTCACACAGGTATAGATCAGATAAGAAGAATTTCACCAAAAATGTTTAATTTTCACTTGCTACAAAGAATATTTGGGGCAAGTTTTTATACAGCTGACTAAAATTTGGTGAAATGGATATTTCTATAGGCTTGTAAAGTAAACCAGTTTTAAGTGTAATCAAATTATAAGCAGAAATAGACTAATGGGGGAAGGGGAAGCTATCTACTCAAGGCACAATTGCACTTTGTTTGATTATGCACATTGAAGAGTGAGGAGATTCATTTATTGCTGAAGTTCCAGTGAGACTCAGAAAGAAATATTTTTTGTTTGTTTCCATATTTCATTTTCTTGAGCCAAAGATGTGTCATTCTTGTTTGATTTTAAGAGGAAATCTGAAATATTTAAACCCATTTGCTGTAACTAACAGTAATTAGTAGAATAACTAGTTAACATGGTCATTCAAAACTAATCAGCAATTGTTAATGACCTAGTAATGACTTACTGTAGGAGATTATTTAAGAGTGGTTTTAGACCATGTGATTTGCTGCCTCTTGTTCTATGAGTGTTTTAGAGTGTGAAAGGCTTCCAATTGTCTGTGGGAAATTAGAGATTTCTTTTTCAAACAAAGGAATTCTTCGGGCAAAGGAAAGGAACCTTTCATTACTTCATGTAAAAATAGCCAATTTATATTTCTGGGTGAAATTTCCATACTCAGCTCAACATTGTACCAGCATTGCACCATACTCTGGTACATTTCCATACTTAGCTCAACACTGGTCCATACTGGCATGGAAGATGATTCAGCTGGATGGTAGTGCAGCCTGATGAGCTGACGTGTGCTAAAAGAACATAATTCTTTTCCCACCTCTGCTGTTACTTTGTGTGATCTGTAGATCAGCCATCTCTTTCTTGGTTTTCTAGACTCTCTTACATACATACTCCCTGTGGCAGCTCAGTAGGATGCCAATCCTCAGGTTACAAAGAGCAGTAAGAGCCCCTGTGCCTTCTGTGACATACAAAAGCCCATCATGGCCCATACACCACTTTGGAATATGGACAGTGACATTGATGGAAGCATTGAGACTGTTGCATGGGTTGAGCACTGTGAGCATTCAAAGGTTTATCTCAGACCAGGGAAACTGCTGTGGATGACATTTCGCTGTTTATATTCATCAAAACACATACTTTAAGGCTGTCTTCTGTAATTATATTGCAGATAGTTTTCATGCTGATTACAAGCACTTTACAGTGACTCTTTTGTAGTCATTGATATAATTTTTTAAAAAATCCGTTGGCAATTTTTTGTGAAAAGCTGTCTGAAGTGCTGATTACAACTTCCCCATTAGCTCTGTAGGGGGGAGAAGTAGGATTGCAGCAGGATTGCAGCCTAATGGACTGCAGAGACAGGAAAAAAAAAGGGGGTGGCGAATGGCACAACTAGACAGATGAAAGTAAAAGGATGAAAATTTACATTCCAAATGTCATTGTGTCATTGGAAAGATTTCACCAACATCCTCCCAGGCTGATTTCATGATCCTCTACCCTACCCTGGCAGTTGTCCACACTTCCCCTGTTTAACCTATGCTGTAAAACTGCTGCCTTCTTTCTCATTTAGTTGGTTTCAAGAATAAAGGCTCCCAATGTTATCTGGGTGCAAGAGGAATGGATTTGGAATCCAAATTACCTTGTGCCATGGGGTGACTTCCGACGGAGTATTCACACTTTTACACTTGTGTAAATAGCTGCTTAGGGAATGGAACATTATAGGAATGTCCTTGATGTGCACTTAGTGGGAGGAGCACATTAATCAGATGCCTCATACCATCTAAAGAAGATATCCCAGCCCTGGATTACCTAGAGGGAGTAAGATGCTCTACTCAACACTTCATGTAAAAGTCACAAATATTTACTACATCATGCTCATTGTCTGAGGGCAGAAACAGCAAACATACCTTTGTCTGGCTATCAATGTGAGCACATTTGTTTAGGACACTTGTGGAAATTTTTATTCTAGTCTACTTTAGTTCCCATTATAATGAGGTTCAGTGTTTGAACTTGAATGTTGCATTTCTGATCAAACTATTCCGAATCCTCATGCAGTGGATTACCACAATAAGTGACAGCATCAGGAGCACCAGGACAGAGACAACACAGCAATTACAATGTGCTGATTAATATGAATGAAAACAGTGGATGGGATTAATGCTTAGCAGACCAACACATAGAGTAAATCTTCTTTTCTCCCTATCTTTCTAATTGTTTCCTACTGTATTTATCTGATCCTAAAACCCAAATTAAGAGCTGCATTTAAATTTTTCCCTAAAGTACCACAATTTATCTACTTCTTCTTTCCTCCTTTTGCTGGTATTTCATTTTGCTGTCAAAATTCCATACAGAAAAATGCTACAATAATCAGGGAAATCAGTGCGTGGTTTCCCCAGGGAAATTTTGCTGCTGCATGTGCTATGTTTGGCTGTTTAAAGTTCTCTTCAAGAACAGGAACAATTCAAATGTTTTTTCTGATCTTCAGTAATACACAGAGAAACACTCAAACAATACAGATCTAAATCATAATGGACATAAAGTTCATACCAGGAAAGTGAATCTTCCAGCAATTTGTCCAGCTACTGAAATTTCTGCCCTGAATTATTTTCTATGCTGCAGCCTCGTTCAGTTCAGTAGAATAACTCCAATTCCTACAGCACCCTGAATGGATTTTGAAAGCTTTGAAAACAGCATTTTTATGCTCTCAAATGGTAATGATTTTCCTTTGGCTAGTTCCGTTAATTAAAGGGAAGACACAGAGCCAACAGCTGGAAATGAGGGGGTTATGGCTGCAGCAGGGACTGCAGTGAGTTGCCTGGGCACGAGGAATGTGTGCACAGCATAGGGAGATGGGGCACTGCTGAGTCCAAAATAGAATTCTTGTTCCACAGTTGCAGGTCTGGAAAATACATTTCTATATGTAAATTTAAACTTCTGCTGTCAAGCTTTTACCCAGGTTGCTAACCATAACCATGCCTCTGGCTTTCCTTTGTTGTGCTCCTGAGGTCACAGACTGAGGATGTCTGTGAGAGAAGCCATCTGAGAAAACATGGAGGCAACTGCAAGGTGCATTGGCTCCAGAGTAGGTTCAGGATGCATGGGAAAGGGGTTAAAAATAGTATGAGGGGTGTTAGAGAGAAGTGCTGGAGAGGGAAGGAGTTGGTGTCTGAGCTCCAGAGCAGGTAAGTGAAAGTGGATTACTCACTCAGCAGGTTTTGGAAACTTTGGGTGCTGCTACTGTAAAGGTCTTTTTCTGGCTGGCATTCCTCATGCTCCCCATGAGCTTGTTACCAGGGTAGAGCAAGGCCTAATTACACTCTCCTGAATATGCATCTTCACATTTTGCTGTACTGTGCCAGAGGCATACCCTTGAATAACCCCTTCCCCTTCTACAGATATTTGACAACTACTAATGCAGCAAACCCGGCGCAGCAGGGAGGAGGTTATTATTAGCCCTGTTGTGCAGAGAGGGGAGAGGAAATGCAGAAATCAAATTACTTTTCTCAAGTTGCAGAGAGAAAATACGTCAGTGTTACTGCTGCACCCATGAGCTATGGCTGTGAATTAGGAGGGATTTGGACATGAAGACACAAGTGAATTCCTTCTGCATCTCTGTCCTGTACCGAAGGCAGTTCTAGGTTTGTACCAGAGGGAGAAAAAGCAATCTTTGGGCTTTCACTTCTCTCTGGCTTCTTCTTGGGAGACAAGAGGGTAGTGGAGACTCTTTTGATGCTGTACCCTGGTCCTCCTCATCCACAGAATTGCCACAGTCTGTTCAGAATTCCTCTAGATAGAAACAATCAGTCAACGATCTGTTTTTCAAGAGAATAATTTTGAAAAGTATTCTAAAGAGACAGAGAAAGGGCTGATAACCTTTCAGCAGATTAATTTTCTTACTCTTCTGCCAAAAGGCTTTGGCTAAATGTCATCCTGGTGATGAGTAGACCTTTGTGGAAAATGGGCATTTCTGTCCTTCATATTTTTTCTAAATACGACCTCTGAAATCCCAGTGATGGCCTGGAACTTATGTCCAAAAGAAAGCAATTATTAAAGAGGACTCCAAGCATAGAGTAACTGCTGCAGCACCAATGGGCTGAACTGTGAACTTTACTTCTACCTTTTTTTGAAGAGAATCAGCCATTGTGGCTGGAGTTATGGACTGCCTGTGAGGAACACAGGCAGCTGCCATATGGATTTGGAAAAGGCTAAGGAAAAGTAGGATAGGGTATTGGTCTGGCACCTTGCATCAGTTGTGTGTTTTCCAGTAATAATACACATATAGATATCAAAGTTGAGAAAAGAAATGAATCTAGGATTTCAGTTTCACAGGTGGTAGGTGCAGGTATCTCTGTGCTCTGAAATGGAGATAAATGACCATTGCACCTGAAGGGTGATCTTTCCTCAGAAGCACTGGTAGGACCCCAGTGCAATGCTTCCCCTCAAATTTCTAGCATTTAAAAGGAAAAACAACATTTTTGCTATAACATGTGTAAAGTACTGAAAGAAGGAGTCAGTCTTGTCTGTGTAAGGCTGCGAGTTTTTGCCTGAAGCAAAGTTACACGATTTATATCCATCTTAATGCAGTTACTGGGAAGTTGAATCACCCTTTTTGGTGAGAACAGATTTGAACTGCAGGCTGGTTTTAGCCCCATAGAGAAGGCAGTGCCTCCAGCATACATACTAATATCAGAAGGAAAATTCATTTTAGTTAGAGTGCAAAGGAAGAAATTGGTTTCTTTAGTACTGTGAGAAGGCAACAAGGGAAGTGCAAGAGAAATGTTTAGTGAATTAAATATAAAAAAAAAATGTGCTTTAATATCAGCTATTTACTGCTTTGGCTCAGTGATTATTTTATGCAAAAGGCAGTAATTTAGCGTACTAATGCTCCACAATGTGACTCCTATTTCTAGCTTCTATTGTTGTGATGAATGACATTTTAACAAAGAAATTATATCCTTGAATGAAACTTGCTGTAGGTATTTTTGTCTTGCCTTTACTGACAGATTTAGACATGATATTTTTTAAAGAAATCTGTATACAGTTCTTAGAGGCTACTCCCAAAATAAATAAAAATGCTGCTTCTGAAGATGGTTGGATGTGGTGTCTTAAGGAAGCTGCTATGGGTGCTTCAGCAGCTGCACACTGTAAAGATCACCATCTGCATCCAACTGTAAAGCTAAATAAGTACAAGTTTCTTCTAATCAATTAATCTTTTTTTTTCCTTTACAGTCATCAGAAGAAGGAAGCATCTGAGCCCACTGGATGGCTGCAAGCTCTTTCTTCTGTAGTGTGGTCTGCATTTGACTGTAGTTCTGTAGGAACCGAGAGCTGCCCCTGGTGTGGGAAGCCCATGGATGTCTTCTAGTGTCTTCCTGTAAGGCAGCAGGAGGTTGTGTGCAGAGGGAAAGAGAAGACCAGGTGAAGGCAGCCAAGGCTTATCTTTCCTGCAAAAATCTCCTTCTATTGCCAAGAGAAAGAGGAAATTTCTGAAGCTCTATCTCACATTCTTTCATCTTGATGCAACAGCTACTGAAGAGAGGAACCAGAGGCACATGTTGATGGGAAAAGCAGTCCTTAGGGGCATCAGAGATGTGACACTGACAAACAATGGGACACCAGGGACTGCATATGACTGGTGGGATGCAGGGAGCCTTTCTTACCTGTGTTGGAAGGCAGAATCACTTCTACACCTATCAAGGTCAGATCTGGACAAGGCCTTGTGTAGGTAGGTGGGAACCAAGAACTTCTGCACCTGTATGTACTGTGTGACTGAAATGTGATGGGTGCAAATATTCACAAAGGGCAACTCCAACGAATCAAAAGCAAAGCCTACCAGAGAGAGGAAAGAAGAAGATGACAGAAAGATGCACATTATCTCCAATCTGTGTCCTCTGCTTTCTGCAGAAACACCCTAGAAAGAGTTTGTGATACTCGGGGTGAAGCTTCACCCTTTCCTGGTGGACAAGAGATGTCCATATAAAGCTGCCCCAGGGCTACCCTGTGTTCAAGCCAGTCACAGTCCAGTGCTCACTGCTCTTATCCAACCTATCACAGCAAGCTCTGCCCCCATTCCTTTGGACTCTCTTTATTTGCTACGTTATGATGATTGATGAGATTTGCTGCCTGATTCTTAGCTTGGTGTGAACGATCATAAGCAGATTGACGTAAAGGGTGCTGGTTACTTCTTTGAATACTTCCTTGTTTTGGGGGTTCTGAGATTATTTTTACACTGCTATTATTCCACAATATAATATTATGCTTACTCAAGGTCATTTTTTTTTTAACTCATGGTAATTGGCTGAGGTTTTCTGTATAAGGTAAGGCCAAATTTTACCATATATACCGTGGCAAACCATGATCATACAATTCAGTTAAACTAGATGGAAATAACTCCCTACTGAGACTGAGGGTTCAGGGTGGTGCATAAGGCATCTGGTTAAACTGTAGACACCTGAACTTTCCTAACTGTAGACTTTAAATGGCCAACTGCTTGCCAAAGCTGCATGCAAAATGGGTTTATGCCAGGCTAGATTCTTGCTGTCTGTGGCCTCTTACTACCAATGACAATCCCATCCCTTAGACATCATGCCTTACTACAGTGTCAGTGTTAATACATTGGGGCAGAAATTAAACTTCTCATATGTCAGCCCAAACACTAAATACCTCTTAGTAGTAGAACTTCCAGACTTGGAAGACCAACAAGAAGCCTTTTTGTCTTTGATTTACAAGTTTCAGAGGGTTGATAATAGCTTTGCAATAGCCCCTGGTGCTTTTCTTTTGCTTCCACATGCACATGCACACACAGAAACCTTCCTCTGATGTCTGAGAGTACTGGGATTCATTAGCAAGAGTATTCATCTTGTTAAGCATGCATTAATAGCATCCATTGTAAGTATTAATCTGCTGTTGTCAAGTGATAATTGCAGAACACAGTGATTGCATCAACCTTCATCAAGTCCAGAGATGGAAAAGTCCTTGCACCCTTGTTTTAGGCACTTGCAGCTGCAAAGATTATTTCTGTGTTTTCAGTCAGGTTGAAAACCTGTGACACATTTCTGATTACAAAGAACCGTAAAACTTTTCTCGCTTCCTAACTTCTGATGAAAGTAATTATTTCGAAATTGATCCCATCCAACATAGGTCTGGTGGGCTAGAACATTCCTAAATCCAAAGTAATAGAGGAGAAAACTGTGGGTAGTCTGCATCCCAACTAACCTTCTACTTTGCAGTCCACAGTGAGAAAGGCACTCTCAGACCAACGTCCATCTCATCCTGAAGAAAATAATGCACCAACCCTTTGGCTGCTGTTGGATTGTCATCTTGATCCCACAGCATCAAGATGACAATCCAACCACCACTGACTCCCAAGCACAGTAACCTGGAGGTAGGCAAAGGGCTGGGAGGGAACATAGTCGGAACAGCTGATCCAGTTTGGATATTCCAAAGGGATATTCCATGCCATATTTCTGCTCACCAATAAAAGCTAAGAAAAAGGAGGGAGGCAGCACAGGGAGTCATTAATTATTAAAACATTTGTCTTCCAAAGCAACCACTGCACATACCATGCTTCCCAGGAGGTGGATGGAAATCACCTGTTGATGGGAAGTAGAGAAGAAATTGAGTTAGCTTTTTACTGCTTCCACATTTGGTCTTTGCTTTTATTTATTAAATGGCCTTTTTCATGACCCATGAGCTTTTCACCTCATTTTCTTTCCTGTGATGTTGAGGAGAAAGAGAATGGCTTGGTGGGCGTCTGGTGGCCAGCCAAGGTCGACCCACCATGAAAATTCAGAGGAATTGTGCCCAAGATGTGCCCATTTCTTCTAGGAGAGGAGGAGCACAGGATGAGTAGTTTGGATATGGGCATTCAGAGTAAGGTAAGGTGAGCACCACCATCTACATCTATTCCAACTTCCTGACTGAGAATTGAATATCTTCTCTATCACCAGCTCCTGACATGGTATGAGCAATCCTTTTGCAGACATGGCAGAAAACCCATTGAAGTCAGAAAGACTCTTCTCTTGCTCAAAATCAAATGAGCTTAACAGCAATGTTGGATTCAGATAATGGATCCACTCTTGTGGATAACTAGCACTCTATGCCTTAGTTTCCCTGTGTGGAATAAATGTTGATTCATACTTGCCAAACAATTAAGACAATGCATGAAAAATTACTCTTAAAAGTCACTCTAATTCTTTCCAGAAAAAATTATCTGTGTTTGTCCAAGGCAGAGAATCTCATTTCTTCCAGATATGTTCTGATAGTTCTTTGTTTTGTTTTCTAAAAGCCTAGGAGCCTTTTCAGTTAAAGCTTAGGAGGGATAATGTTTCTTTTTGATATTTCTAAGCTGATTATTATTCAAATTTCTACCTGACATTATTTTTCAACAGATGAATCCAGTCTGTCAGAAGGATCTTACAGAGAAATAAGCAATTACTAATTTCTGGCACTCAAATAGAAGCTTTCTTTTAGCTAAACTCCAGAAAAAAATGAAATACAAAGAAGTAGAGTCTTATATGTCAGCAAATGGAAATCTGTTTATTGACAACTTCCAGGAGCTCTTTGAGAAAAAGAGCAGTACAAGGTCTGGTCTCTGGAGAATGGTGACGCTCAAGCCTGAATAGTATTAAAGGATAGAATTTTGCAATTTCTCTTATGCAGCAAACTGTGAAGTTTTCATCTCTAGGTTAGTTTTCTCATCACTTCCTTAATTAAAAGTAATCAGCAGACTGCTAAATATTTTTTTGTCTCAGATACTCACATGCAGATTTAGCATAGAATAACAATTTCATTCCTTCATTAGGCAATAGTTAACTTGAAATTTCAGGCTGGGAAGCTCTGTCACTGTAGGATTTTACAGGGATACAAAGCAACCTCCTTTTCAGAATTGAGTACCTTAGACACAACAGGAAAAATTCTGGTCCAAACTTGCTTACATAGCTGAATTTTTTGTCAGTGAAAATTATCTGAAGCTACACAAGTTGTCACCCTACAGATTTAGCTCTGTTGGATCTAACTTCAGATCCCACTTTCCTCCATATGCCAAGCCATCTCACTAGAGTCTGTTGAAGTTTTAAGTCAGGTTTAATGCCACAAAACCCTTAGAAATGTAGGATGTAGGATAAAGGTCTTACTATTTATTTCAGCTGGCATATACCTGTTTTAAAGTGTAGATAAAGTCTCCCTGTGACATCTGATACTCCTCCTTCCTTGGAGAACACCTAAGAAAATATTTGTACACATACCCAAGTTTCATCACTCAAGAGATCCTTTGGGTATGTCTGAGAAGTTCTACCAACATGGGGGAGTGAACCTAGCAAGATGAACATTTGCAAAATCATACAGAGATAGTGGCTGAGTTTCACAGAGTGTTTCACTCTGCTAACTCTGCTGCTAAGGCACAGTTTAAAAAAGCACCATATAAGTATTCCCTAGGTTTGGGGATGTATAATGGACTGTAACCATATATAAACACAGGAATTTCAAGAGTTGTTCATAGCAAATCTCTTGCAGAAATTCAAGATGACTACCCACATAAGGTTTGCTGCTGGAAAAACAGGGGTGTAGGTTTGCCTACTCGGTCTCAGTAAGGACCCTGTCTTGATAACTAATGGACAGTTATCTGTTCCTCCTTGTCCAGTGCCAAAGCCCATAAATACATTTAACCAAAAACCTTCTGAACCTGTAAGATGTTCTTGTTTGCACATTCCAGCTTCTGCTGGACCTTGAACAGAGCATGTTTGGATGAAGTGGTTTTACACACAGCAGGTCTGCTATTAAAGTGGGCACAGCTGGCCTGTGATATCCTAATCAGCATTTGGAGACATACTTTGTGCTTAGAAGTCTAGCTTCACATCAGAGCAAAGACGGATCACAATTTAAAAAAAATTCTAAATTAATTAATTTAAAGCTTTTATTTTTAATGGGGACATGAAGCCAATATAGGTTGGAAAAAAGGTTATTTCAGGCTATGGAAAAGAGTCACCTCTCTACTGATAAAGATAAAGCAAATTTTCCAAACTAGTTTCCACACCTCTGTCATAAGCTGTATCTCCTGCTGGTTCCACAGGGAATGAGAGACTGGCAAGTTTATCCTGGCTGAAAATCTCACATACTGTTCTGGGCAACTCTTGTGCAAATAGCACTCCTCTGACTGAAAGGCTCTTCTAGCATTTCACAGCTCAGCTGGCTGGAGAACTCACTTCCATCTTAGATAACTCTGAAGTACACGGTCTCCCACCCAGTCTGGCCTTTCACCTTATCAACCTTCCTCAAGCACTGATGTTTCCAAAGTGAAGTATTTGGACTTCCAGCCACCTGACTTGCCACAAACTGTCCTCAAATTGCTAGTGGTTGAAATATGACCAGCCTGGCAGACAATGTGTGTCTCTAGCATCCCATCACTGTAGCCAAAGACAAAGAAAGTAGGGACTCAGATTTATGCTTGCTCTGTCTGAAACTCCTGGTACTCCGTCAGTCTCAATACTATCAGGATTATGCCTGTACCAGCACGCAGGAGATAATCAGCATGATCTCACACAAGCACACAGAATGTGTTTATCCACTTAAACAGCTTGCTTCCTTCAAGAAATATTTAACCTATGGAATTGCACACATATTGCAGAATATTTCCAAAACTAGATTCTTTCTTTTATTCATGAATCATCAGCGGTCTGCTTCTGTGTTATTACATATTCAATGCAAGAGCAACACATTATGTAAGTATATACCCCATTTTTGTGCTATAACTGATATTCAAAATTAGGTGGGTTACAAACTAAATAAGTTAGAACAAATTCTGTTAATATTTGTAGTTCAGAAAAACATATGCTAATGAATTTATCAGATAAAGACAGAGGAATTTTTCTTCTCAAACATATAAAAAATACTTTTTTCTGTAAAATGATCTTTTAGAGGCTGTGATTGAAAAAGACATCTGTTACTCAGGCAAATGAGCACATATTTAAGTTAAGCCATCAGTATAGACTGAATTTAGTGTCTCCACTAATAGATATGGAACGTAAGAGAGTGCTTGTCTGCTCCATGGTTGAGGACCTGTAGTTCCATATAAGTATTTAAAAGGAGCTTTATCCAGGAAAAATGAATGCATTCACAGATGCTACCATGAGAATTCACTCTGTGAGAAAAGCAGCCTGAACAGCCTACAGCTCTAAAACCAAAGCAGAAAAAGAAAATTTTAAATTGTATAAATGATGAGATTTTTATAATCCGAACTACAGAACTGGAATTTGTGGCCAAAAATTCAAATCTAAATGTATCAAACTCTCTCGTACTTTCTGGCATGGAAATTACCTACCTGTTGTTTCTAGGACTATTTCTTAGAATAACATGATGGATTTGACCACAGGGATACAATTTCCAGCTTTAAAATAATGCTGCACAAACAATTTTGGCTACTTCTGAAAGGAAAAAGAGGCAAAGAAAATATTCTAAAAAATCCTAAAAATTGAGAAAGAGTCAATAAAAGGTGTTCACAATCCATGAAGTTTCCATAATTGGAATTAATTAAAATCTACATAGATATGAGCAGCTTGTTCTAGAGGACATTTATTTAGGTACTCAGTGGATGGAAGTTTCCAGGTCTCTTTCAACTTCAGCTATTCTATGATAACTTTCTCTGATTATATTCAAGCCTATTTTTTATCCTGATCTCAAGTGGTTTTCAAAATGATGGAGCAAACAGATGATAAACTGTTTCTTTAAACTCAGAATTAAACACAGCTGAAGGAAACTCAAAACCTCAGTTATGAGTAATGATTAAATGCCAAACACAGATGATTTCAAAATCTAGACTACAGATAATTTAAACCTTTCTAGCAGATTTTTAAGCATGTGTGTTTCTTTATTTTATTTCCTTTGTAATTGCAAGAGGAGAAACTTTATGTTTCTAAAACTTGTGAATGGTGAATGCTATTCTTTGCCTCTGAATCATGTCTGCATTTGATTGTCCTCTGGTAGGATTTGTTTACTCTGAGGTTTTAGCTATTAAATTCAAAAAGATACCAAATTGCCCTGGGATGAAATCTTCACATGCATTTTTTTACATAACAGATTAGTAAGTGTAAAGGAAAAAACACAATAGCACAAGAAATTGTGCAGGTTTTTTTGAGATTTGCTACTCTTTAAGATAAGTCTTTTCATAATCAACAGTCAGACAACCTGCTGTTATTTATCCCACAAACATCCTGTTTACTATTAGTGGATTGCACACAAATGTACCAGAGTTGAAGAACTGTTGGAACAATGACCTGCAGTCTTACAAGAAATGTGTCATATTCCTTCTCTTTCCTACAGGCAATAGTTGAAAATTATCTGAGCAGGCTATGGGAGATTAAACTTCAAGATGATTAGGGAGATACTTTCACTCTAAACATTCTTGTGAATATGTTAACTGAGCTTCTGGAAAATTTCCATGGCAACCCTTCAAGGAAATACAGTCACTGTCTCAGTCTTCTACGAGCAAAGGAGCACAAATTCACTGATTCACAACTGGAGATATGATGTGGATTACAGGTGGATATTGTCTAGCTCTACCTCAGCAAGGCTTTCAACAGTCTCTCACAACATCCTCGTAGGCAAATTGACAACCATGGATGAGTAGACAATGAGGAGGATTGAGAACTGGATGAACAGCAGATCCTAGCAGCCTAGAGGGTGGCACAGGGTCTGTCACTAGTGGTATGTCCCAAGGTTCAGTATTGTTTAATTACTCATCAATGACTTGGGTGAAGGGGTAGATGCCTCCTCAGCAAATTCTCTGATAAAGCTGACAGGAGTGGCAAATACCTGATGCAGAAAAAGTTCCTCCTGGTTATGAGGAAGAACTTATTTACTGTGTGGTTGACCACACACTTAAACAGATTGTCCAGTGTGGAGTCTCCCACACTGAAAAAATTCAAGAACTATTTGGATGCAGTTCTGTTCCCACTCCAGGAAGAAGCTGCTTGAGCAGCAGGGTTGGGCCAGATAACCCACTGTGGTCCTCCCAGGCTTATCCATCCTGTC
Organism: Hylia prasina; assembly: GCA_013397195.1. Lineage (NCBI taxonomy): Eukaryota > Metazoa > Chordata > Aves > Passeriformes > Sylviidae > Hylia > Hylia prasina. Next base: position 272,236 of record VYXD01001710.1, on the reverse strand, counting down.
ATCCTTCAGAGTCTACCTGTGCCTCAGTAGTAAGATGTTGCAAGTGAAAATCCATCTTTAGGCTGTATGCTAATTTGTTCCAGATATATGGATACTTCGCGGCATTTCTGTTGCTAACAGAGATCTCATACATTAGGTAAAGAACTAGATGACATAGTAGAACATAAAATTTCTAGGGAAAATGCTAAAAAGACATGGCTTGATCAATTTATTTCCCCAAATGAAAGACTAAAATAAGTAATAGGTTGGAAAAGACACCTAGGACCATCATGTCCAACCACTAAATAAGCAAAACAAGCATTTCTGTGTCCACTAGCAAACTATGGCCCTAAATGTCATATCTACATGATTTTTTAACACTTCAAAGGACAGTGATCCTTCCCTGGGTAGCCTGTTCCTGTACTCGGCCACCCTTTTGGCTGAGAAATGTTTTCCTAACACCCAACTTGAACACCTGCTGCCAAAACCTAAGGACATTTCCTCATGTTCTGTCACTGGTTGCCTGGGAGAAGAGGCTGACCTCCAGCTGGCTACAACCTCTTTTCATTGTAGACAGCAGTAAGATCTCCCCTGAGCCTCCTTTTCTCCAGGGTAAACAACTCCAGTACCTGTTCCTCATCAGATTTGTGCTCCAGACCCTTCCCCAGCTCCGTTGCCCTTCTCTGGACGTGCTCCAGCCCCTCAATGTCCTTCTTGCAGGGAGGGGCCCAGAACTGAACACAGGATTTGAGGTGTGGCCTCAGCAGTGCCCAGCACAGGGGACAGTCCCTGCCCTGCTCCTGCTGGCCACACCATGGCTGATCCAGGCCAGGATGCCATCAGCCTTCTTGGACACCTGGGCACACCCTGGATCATGTTCAGCTGCTGTTGATCAGCACCTCCAGGTCTTTTTCCACCAGGAACATTCCCAGCCACTCTGTCCCAGACCAGTAGCATTGCATGGGGTTGTTGTGACCCAAGGGCAGGACTTGGCACTTGACCTTGCTGAACCTCACAGAACTGGCCGCAGATCATTACTCCAGCTTGTCCAGATTCCTCTGCAGAGCCTTCCTGCCCTCCAGAAAATCCACACTCCAGCCCCACTTGGTCTTGTCTGTGAACTGACTGAAGGTGCACTTGACCCCACCATCCAGAAAATTTTAGCTCAATACTATTTCCAGTTGCAGGAGGTCCAAAGTAATTATGTATTTCACTTATGGGATAGATTTTCTAACATTTATTTTCCCTCGTTAGAATTACATGATCTACTCTTTTTACTAAAAGCAAACCTGGAGAAAAAAAATATTAATTTTTAAATATGTTGAAACCCACAGAATTTAAAACAGGGTTGAATTTGAACTCCTGTTTTATCTTGCTTTGCAAGGAAAATTAACAGCTGCCAGATGGATTTCACCTGGATATCTGTTTATCTATATCTCTTCAATACCAACATGAATCAGGGTTTAATTCAAAAATATTAATACAACAAATACTGTTATATAAGGTAGTGTAGAAGGAAAATTAGTTCACAGTGTTCATAAGTTTTAGAATATTGAAGGAAGGTCCAGACTATGGTCTGAGGAGATTTAACACTAGAAAATATACTACAATGACAATGAAAATGGGCTTACAATTAAATTATCTTATAATGGAAGGAGAAACACCCTTTTTTGTCCTGGAGTGAGAAAATATCACCTCTTAAGTGTCACATAGACTTAAGTATGTGAAAAATACAAATTACTCATAAAGAAAACTTACATCAGGTGAATCTAGCCTGGAATACAGCACCATGTAGACAGAGCAGCAGCAATAAGGCTTGCCATGCTATCTTCTACTACATTCTCAAGGGCAAGCTAAGGCAAAATGACCTAGATGAAATTCCTGTCACACAGAAAACTCATTGTGAACCACAGTCAGAGTGTAATTATCAGGAAGTTACGCCAGTACTTGCACTTGACAGATTTATCAAGTGCAGTTCCTTCAGGAGTCTGTCCTTGACCCAGTAGTAACCATATTTCTACCTTACCATCCTTGTTAATATGTACAGAGATTGAATGTTCAGCTGATAAAAATGGAAGAAACTAGAACTGAAATTCCATGTGACCCTGATAAACTGAAAAACTAGATCAACAACCTAGAACAAAATTCAGAAAAATATTTCACTCTTATAGGAATGATTAACTTCACAAATACTCAATGGGGAAAAACTGCTTAGGAAACAATTCTTCAGTGTTGCAGAAATCTGAAAGAACCACAAGTCACACAAAAGTCAGCAATATAATCTGCCGGGCACATGAAGTAATCTTTCTGCTCTCTGTAACTTATTAAAATTCTCAACAGGAGTTGTGTGTGCAGTTTTAGGCACCACAATGAGTCACTCAAAGTCCATAAGAAAACAGCAGAAGTAATAACTAGAGGACAGTAGAATGTGTCTCAAGCGGAAAAGGTAAAGAGACTGAGATTTTTGATGCAAAGAAGAAAAAGCAAAAGAATCCCACAGGAGTAGTTTTAAAATAAGTGAATGGTATTTGCAAAAAAGAAGGAAACAAATTTTTCAAGTCCATTGAGACTGGGAAAATTGTCAAGATCCAAAACCTCCAAAAAGGAAAATTTTAATCTGACAATAGGAAAAGTTTGTTAATAGGTAAGACAGTAATACATTAGAAAAAATGTCCTAAGAAACCTGTGAAATTGAGGGCTTCTGAAAAACACGTTTGACAAATTTCAGTCAAATAGTCCACATAATGATTATTTGGGCTGATGAGTAAATCCAAAGAGTTGCTACACCTGGCCAGATAAGATTTCATGCAGACTCCTCCTGAGCCAGGATCTGAATCACAGTCTTAGTGACAAACTGCTAACACTGAGGCAAGTTCACCTAGATAGATTCTTTTTCCCTGAACCCTTCTTCTCTCTCTGCCTTCTTTCAATATTTTTTTTTCTTCTGGATTTCAGCTGGGTTGTGCACATACAAAAATTACTTATTGAAATACAAAATAGGTGAACATAGTGACATTTTCTCTTGGCATAGAGACAATTGAGCTAGAACAAAATAATAATAATAATAGTAATAATAGATTGAACTAAAAATAACAGCAACAAAAGCTGCAAGAGTATATTTGTCATTTTTTTACTTCCCCTCAAAAACTGTCCCTAGCTACTTTGTGTATTTTTGAAGAGTTCCTCTCATTCCACTTGCCTTGAAAATGCATTGAGGGGAGACCTGAATAATCTTATTACAAAGATGCTCACCTGGTGTTGGGTATGTTTCACACAAATAAAAATTCTATAGATTACAAAGTACTAATTTTCTTTTTTTTAATTTTTCAGTATTGACAGACAAACATTATTTACAATAAATAAAAGATATGTAGTCCATCAGCACGCACCTTCTGTAATCTATACAATCATACAAAATCTCTTGTCTCAAACCATCACTGCTTAAAATCCACCCTGCCAATTTTTTAGCTGTGGTCAATTAAACACTGCTCTGCCATGGGAGGGATACCATTTCTCATGGATGCTCAGCTGACTGTGAAACAAAAGCAGACTGTCACAGACTTGTGGGTGTTTGTCAACCTGCTCTGCACAGCTGCGCGCCGAGAATGCAGGACTGAGCACAGTTCAGTCCAGCTCCTGTGATGCATAATTACTTTTATTCTGTTATAATAAAGGTGTCATCCTCTCTGTAATTAAACCTGTGAATCATTAAATAGTCACTGCTTTACTATTTACAGAAGCAGTGAGTTTAATTTCTCATGATACTATTCTCCGGAAGTATTTTTGCGTTTTGACGTATTTTAATTATCTCCAAAATACTTTTTTTCTTTTATCAACTCTGACAGAGAGAAGTTCTTACATGTACTAAAGTAGCAGCTGCTGGAACTTCAAGGGATCAATGTTTATCTGTCCTGTATGTTCTCAGCATATCAAAGATATCCATTTTATTTTTTACAGGCTATCAAAAATGACCTTTACTCAGGAAAAGCATACTTAGTTTATCGTTCAGTTGCAGGTAGTTCTTCCCACCAGATTCACCAAAGATTCAAAGCCCTGTTTCTGTCATTTCTGAAAGACATCTGGAAGGTAACTGAAGCCTTTAAACTAAGTCCATCCACCTATGGAAAAAGCAAATCAAAGCTGCAACTTCAAAACCCTCTGATTGCAACATCGGCTGAAAATGGCCAAGGAGGGTCAAGCAGTCTTTCTGGCTAGGATCTGCAAGAAAGCTGATGGTGCAAGCATGTACAGGGGCACCTAGCTGGGCTTGTAGGCACAGATGAGTCCATCATGCACGTCTGAGCACAGCTTAGGGAATATGTAAGCACAAATTAAACATATTTAGGTCAGACAGAGATGCAGCAACCATCCCCTGCTGTCTCCATCTCTCCCTCTTAAAAGAGTTTTTGTGGTTAATCACAGCCTGTAGATTCTTTTGGTCACAGAAACTGAGGTTGATTTGCAGTGACAGCAAATCTGAGGAGATGAAAGAAATATCCCAGTAATATTACATCTCCGTTTATCCCTACATTTACCCGGGCCCCTATATGCAAATATTTTGCTCTCTCTGGATTTACAGTCTATCAGCTTGTAGGAATGCTTTTAACTTCCTTAGAGTAGGAAACCATTGTGGGGTCCCCAGCATGGGCACTGCTGGAAGATGCAGGAGATGCTCTGGAGTGCTACAGACACTGCTCTTGGGCAGCTGAGTGCCTCCTCCTGTGTGTTTGTGGGCAAACAGAACTGGGGGACTGCTTTAACCACTGCCCCAGGGCACTGTGGTCCCTGCAATAGGAAATCAGGGTGCTTAAATGCAGGGTACTGTAATCAGAAAAGAGTGGCTTTTACTCAAACATCAGATACTTTGTTAAATACTTAGGCCACTTCTACTGGTAAGTGTCCCCATTCCCTTTGCTAATAATAGAAAGAGATATTAAAACCAGAGCTCTAAAATCAAACTAGAAATAATAAAACTGCACATCTTGTAACAAGAGTAACAAGAAATCTTGTTTCTCTATCATGAGGCAGTACTCAAGGAAAGGGAAGTCAGTAATATCCAGCCTGATACAGAAACACAATTCAGGGTGCAATGAGCAGATCTGCCCATAAATGCTGATGCATCACTGCGTCCTACAGCCAAGAGATGCCCACATTATCCATTCCCAAGGGTTCCCTTTGCTAAGGGCCACTGAGACAATGCCAGCTACTGGCCATGTACCCCAGCATGTGGCTATCTTGGACTTGCTGCTATTTCAAGAGCTAAAGCCCTTTAATAGTAATGACATGAAGACCACAAAGTACATCCCCAAGTAACGAGGATAGAAACAAAGAAACAGGAAGCAATTAAAAAAAAAAAATCCTCTCTTCTCCTCACCCAGTTTGTGAAGACAAATTGTGACCATTGAGGACTACATTCCAGAGCACTCAGACATGGAGTTTTTACATTGTTTTAAATGCAAGGAGGAGTAGCATCTGTGGTGCAGTTTAAAACACACATCAAGATATATTAGACGAGAACCTCCCTTCCTCCTGCTCCGTCAACTGCTCTAAATGTTTCTAAATAACACACATAGGCTGCTCTGTCTCTGAAGTAGGCAGATAGAGCACCATTTGGCAGGTGGAAAACTCGCTTGCTGATGTTGCAATTAGTTTCCCTGACTCTTGGAGACTAGTTGCAAACAGTGAAAAACAGTAGTGTAATTTAGTAGAACACGTTTGTAGTTTCTATTTCTTTATCACCAAGGAATAAAATTAAAATTAAATTAAATTAAAATAATAAAATTAAACCAAGGTTTTTCACCCTTTTAAACTCTGGAAATTACATTCAGGCGCTTATTTAAGTGTTTTGGTGCACCTACAAATTTCACTCTAGTCAAGATACAGATGGTCAAAACATATGGACCCCTGGATACTTCGATTTGGATGTTTTCATCCTTCTCACTGCAGCCATTTGTGCACGTCTAACAAGACTCAAGTCAGAAGTGCTGAATTAAGCACCCAAGTGCATGTGAGCCAGACTCTGTTAGAATTAGGAGAGAAGGGGTTTAGACAAGAATATAAAAATATACCAATTTAATTTAAGTTGAGAGTGCCCCTTCCCACTCTTCTCCCGACACTGCAGTGTGATCCAGTTCTCACCTACCTTCTCACACAAAATGTTTGGAGCTTCTTTTTGCCCAAGCCCCCTTCTATTGTTGCAGAAAGTACTGTTCATTAATGAAAAAGGGTTTTGTAAATAAGGCCAAAAGAAAAAAAAATTCCTTTTCCTAAATATCAGTCATAGGGATTCAGATTAGAATTAGTGAAATTTGAACCTTTTCAACCTTTTCCAAGAGAAATAAATGCTGGACAGCTTTGCTAGCTGCTCTTGCAACCAGAAAATGCCAGAGCAAGGGTATTAAAGCTAACAGAAATAAAATGCACACCAGTGTATTTCATAGATCTAGGGAAGAAATCATGTGCTGCTAGGAAAATGGGATCATAATTAATGTTTCCAGCTTCTCAAAATTTCATTTCACATCTTGGGATTAATCTGGTTTATAAAATTTTCCAAATTCTTGATTTCCCTAGAATTTTAACTTTTGTTATCTCCTACAGCTTTTGTTTCATTTTTTATTTTTTAGACAAAATATTTAATTTTAGAATTTTAAATGGTACATAAATCTCTTAAACATTGTTAACGACTGCAGTGAGGCATTTTGTTCAGCCATGTTAATTAAACTTGAAGCTCATTACACCCATTTCTGGCAGAGATGGTATCTGGACTATACACAGGGTTTTTTGAGATTACCATGAAAAAAAAAGAATGTCCAAAACATGCAGTATTATCCTGCATTTTAGATGACACAGATTCAGATCCTCAAAGCACACAGGATTCAGACAGGTTGACACAAAGGTATTCCAAGAGGGCATTTACTGTGAAAATCAAGACAAAAAATAGTTAGGCTTCATCTGGCAAAACTGACCTTTTTAATTGACTCTGACAGGCCATTGTGCAGGTTTTCAGACAGGTTACAAGTAGACTTTTTCAAATGAGCATTTGCACAGATCAGGAGTGTTCAACAATCTTCTGGTGAACACCATTCCAGCAATTTCATAGATTGGGATCTCGAGCAAGCATCTCGTCATGTTATGTGCTCGTTTTAAGAAAAAAAGAAAAACAAGTTGGTTTGGGTTTTTTTTTACATTACCATTATTTAACAATATTTCACATGAGATCAGGAGAGCACTTCCTCTCAGCTCATAGAATCACAGAATCATATAATGGTTTGGGTTGCAAGGGGCCTTAAAGCCATCTGGTTCCAACCCCCCTGACATGAGCATTGGCACCTTCCACTGGAGGAGGTTGCTCAAAGTCCCATCCAACCTGGCCTTGAACACTTGCAGGAATGAGGTATCCACAGTGTCTCTGGGAAATGTGAACCAATACCTCACCACCCTCATGGTGAACAATTTCTTCCTTAGATCTCATCTGAAGACACCTCTTTTAGTTTAAAGATCATTCCCCCATATGCTATCACAACATGTCCTTGTAAAAAGTCCCTCCAGCTCTCTTGTATTCCCTCTAGGTACTGGAAGATCCTGTTTCTCTTCTCTAGGTTGAACTGCCCCAACTCTCTCAGACTGTCTTAATAGGGGAAGTGCTCTAGCCCCCTGAGTATCTTCCTGGTCTCCTCTGGACTTGCTCCAACAGGTCCATGTCCCTCTTACACGGGGGCCCCCAGAGCTGGATGCAGCATTCCAGGTGGGATCTCACCAGCACAGAGTAGAGGGACAGAATCCTTTCCCTCATCCTGCTGGCCACAATGTGTATGATGCAGGTCAGGATATGGTTGGCTCTCTGAGCAGCAATTGCACATTGCCAGGATATGCTGAGCTTCTCATGAGCCCACAGCCCCAAGTCCTTCTCCCCAGGGCTGCTCTCAATACCTTCTCCCCTCAGCCTGCATGTTTGCTTGGGTTTGTCCCAACCAACATGCAGGACCTTGCACTTGGCCTTCTATTGAACTGTTGAACTTGATGAGATCCACACAGGCTCACCTCTCAAGCCTGTCCAGGTCCCTCTGGAAGGCATCCCTTCCCTCCAGGGTGCCAACTGCACCACACAGTTTGGTGCTGTTGGCAAAGCTGCTGAGGGTGCCCTCAATCTGTTAAAGAGCCTCAAGATGTTAAAGAGCACCAGTCCCAATAATAATTCCCAAGGAATTCCACTTGTCACTAATGTCCCCCTGGACATCAAGACATTAAACACAACTCTCTGAGTGTGATTTCTCCCCAGAGAAAGCAGTGTGTTTCTTGCTGTTCCAATTCAGGAAAGGGTTCTTTAATTCAAAACAAAATGATGCGTTGTGTCAGTCTTCCAGATCCCCAACCATAATGGGCAAATGTTGCTACCATCAATGCATTTGCACTCTTAAAAAGGCACCAAATAAGCCAGCCCATACTGACTGAACAAGCACAAGGTAAACACAGGGAGGTGTACTGATGGGCAAGAGAGAATTAAGAGCAAAGGATGGGAAAAAACCCTGAGATTACAACTTGTGGCAAAGGGAAATGAGATATATATTCTGTAAGACAAACTGTATCAATATTGGTCAGTAAAAGACCCCTCAAGTCACTTTGAGAGTCATGTCTCTTTTATCCTTAACTAAGAAATAATTCCTCTTAGTGTCTCTTCTATTTTCAATGTGTTCAAGAGTCCTTTTGAAACCTGCCTTGGAAGGCAGCCAACAAGTCTCTGCCACTGTGCAGAGGATCTGCAGCTGAATACCAATTGATGTCACTGTGTAATACACTGAGGTTTGATCTATGCACCCAATGCAGAAGAGGAGACTGAACTCTGAGTATCTTGTTTTGATATAGTGAACATCATGAAGTAGAAGACTGGGACTAGTTGATATGAATTATCTTTGCCATCCAAATGGCACAACACAGACATCCTGACAGAGCTCTGGTAGCTCTGCTGTTCTGTTAAGTTATAGTGAAGCTCAAACCAGCAAAAAATTTTGTCTTTCACAATAAGAGGGCTACAATACATAGCAGATTGTAGAAAAGATCCTATAAAACATAGGAAATGATGGACTGTAGATAAGGGACAGAGTAGAAAGTCCTTCAGCTACCTTTGCTTCTTCAGTTTATCATGGAAATTTTCTTGCGTGAATAGCAAACTCACCTTCTAAAAACACTAACTGTCATCTAAGATATTCTCCTTTTGTAAGATCAAGACTTTCTGAAAGACTTCTGCCAGTTCATACAGAGCCAGGTATCACTCAGCCATTTTCAACCACAGAGCAAAGGGAAATACAACAGAGCATTCTTTTCCCACTGTATGTTCAATTCACATATGAGCTAGATAATGTCTTGCAGCCAGGGGTTGCCTGTGAATAAAAATCCAAATGAAAAAGAGAACATAGGGAAGCAGAAAGTTGCTCTTGGGTCAACCAGCCCAGTCTAAGCTCACAGACCTTTTTGCAGCTCAGTTTGGATATCTAAGCATAATATGACTCTGTCCAACCTGTTCTGGTTGACCTTACTTTGAGCAGACAGTGAAGACTAGAGTATCTGCAGAAATCCCTTCCTACATTAGCAATTTTGTAACTCTGCAATTCTATATGAAGTCATATTCACACCACCAGTTTTTCAAGGCATTACATGGCTGTCCTTAACAACTCAAGGCCAGGCAGTTTTCACAAGTCCCTGTACAATACAAAACCTGCTGTACCCTTGGAAAAATCAGGCTCACATTTCCCCAGACAGAGGAGGGAACTGAACCCAGCTTTTCCACATCCTATGTGGTTTCCTAACAGATGGGCCAGAAGATTAGTGCCAATGCAGGAAATGGAACATAACAGAGTTTATTCCCAAGCCTATTTCTTTGTGTCCTTCTAAGTGGAAAGATCTGGACTCTGGAGGGTGATGGAGAACAATGGAAAACAAGCTGTTGCTCTGCATTGCCCTCTGAACAGAAATGTATTTTTAAGAATAGTTCTGCTCTGTCCCCAGCAGTACATGAGGTACTCTAATGAGGTTTTCCAAGAGCTATAGTTTCTGCCAAGCTTCATGTCCTACATTTGCATATCCTGGCACTTACAATGCCTTGAAAATTAAAAAATAAAAAGTACTGCCCTTTGCAAATCTTAAATCTGCCTATACACTAACAGCTTTCATCCTGCAGGCTCACAGAACCTTCATGGACAGAAACAGCCAAAGACAAGTAGCACCCTGATCATTTAGAGAAAAGGCAAATCTGATGAGCTGCAAGGAAGATCAGTTTGATGGGGTTTTGGGTGCTGTTGAGCTGATGGATGTCAAACTGACTCTACAACAGAGGCACGAAGGGGAATGCAGTAAGGAAAAGAGGGGAAAGTCTGCAGCACAGGACTGTAACCATATAGGTGACTGTGCAAAAAAAAAATATTGGTAGAGATTTCTACAACCTTTTTCTCTTCTCTGGTCAAAGAAGGTAGAGGAAGGGCAAAAGGAAATGAATTCTTCAGTTATAAATAAAAACAGAAAGATAGCATGAAGATTATATTACTCCAACATAAAATTAAATTATCTACCCTGCTCTTACTGAATAGGGTGTTCTAATATAGAGCCCTGATTCACATTTTAAAAGCAGCATGTACCAAAAAAAGGAAAATAGCAGTCAATGCTTTTACAAGGTCATTATAGAAAGGCTTGGAAATATGATTAAGCTCCAAATGAAAACAAAGAAGTAATTTAGAAGATTGCTTTGTTTCTTGTTATTCTTTTAAATGCATGCCATTGAGAAACCTCATCATGCACTGGCAGTGTTATAAAGGTGATAAGCAGGACAGATGGATTCAGGTTACCCTGAGGCTTCAGCTGGATTTCACAGGTGCCTATGAGAAATTCCTTCACTTTCCACAGACCTAGTAACATTTTATCTAAGCTTCATGTGCGCTTTTGAGCTCTGCTTTTCCAAAGGAATTTGGATGAGCTGAAGAGATTTTAAAGGAGCTCAGTGAGAATGATCAGTTGGATTGGTCAACTGTCCTCAAATATATGTGAATGAACTGCAAATCAGACGAATTGTTGAATTATAGAATGAATCACAGAATGGTTTGAGTCAGAAAGGACCTTAAAGATCATCTAGTTATAGCCCTTTATGGCATGGACAGGGGCACACTCCATTAGACTGGGTTGCTCAAAATGCCATCCAACCCAGCCTTGAACACTGCCAGGGATGGGGCAGACTCAGCCTCTCTAAGCAACCTGTTCCACTATTCTCATGGTAAAGATTTTTTTCCTAATATCTATTCTAAATCTACACTCTTTCAGTTTAAGCCTTTCTTAGATGATCTGTCTTCTTCACGTCCCTTATAGATATAACAAAATAATTATTTTTCTCCTCCGCCTGCAGGCATTTTCATATGCTACAAAATTTAAAAGTAGCATTTAGTTCACAGTCTGGAGAAAAAGCTTCAAAATGTAATTCTGTAAACCAGACCTTCGTTTCCTTGTAAGATCTTATTCTGCATGCTATCTGTAGATGAACCCTGAAAGTAGTCTGATGCTCACCACTCATAAACCAAGCAGCTGATACCAACAGAGTCAGCTCAATGCCACCAGTGAACCAAACCCAGTGAACTCAATATACACAGGAAATATTTTTCAGTTTTAAAATAGGATACAGAAGTTATTCAGATTGTTTTATCCAGTGCTCTGGCAGCCCATTTTGATCTTTTCCACATCATCTTAATGCACCAAGATTTATATGACTACAAGGAGGTTTAAGCTGTTACCAGACCACAAGACAAATGTTCATTAAGCTGTGGAAGCTTTAAGGCATGGCTATCTTCCATGGACCAAAATGTAACAGGATGATGAATTATCAGAGGTTTGTGTTTGTTTTCCCACTGAATGCACTTTAAATTGCTGGTAAGAGAAGGTTTTGCTCAGACAGATGGGTGACATTAACACAACAGAGTACAACTCTCACTGGTGGAAATTTTTGTCTTTATCTTTGTACTCTATTCTCCTATACATAGAATGGAGGATAATAGAACCCTCTATTCCATGTATAGGGGTTTTTTCCTCTTTAAGTAGCTGGAAGTTTTAACTCAAAATTGTGTTGTATTAAATAAATATTTCAAAAGGTTGCAGAGAAGTAACCTTAAGAAACTGTTACAGTAGTTTTGGTTTTACTGTCTCAGCATTAAAAATTTGCCATGGCATCATTTTCCTTCCCTCAGATTTAAATTAACTTTACACCACAAAGTGGAAAGGCTCTGCATTTTCTGTAATAAAACAGGGGGTTTGTTCACTTTTTCCAACTAGGTAATTAGATGGGGGGGGTTATTAATTCCCCTTCACCCTCTTGTGACCCCTTCATTGCCTAAGTTGGACACAGTTCATTCTCATTTCTGAGTCAGACCCTGGCCTGATGCCTCAGGTGCAGCCCCTCAGGAAGCTCACTGGAACCCTCAAAGAGCCTCCCAACATTCCACACAGGTTCACACTAAGGCAATGTGGAGCAACTTCAGTCTCATTAAAAAGGCTGCTGTAAATAATAATGATGAAATTATTGTAACACAAAATCCCATAATTATTAATTTGCTTGGTGTGTCTACTAAAGAATAACTGAAACCTTAAAAATTTGTCTTCTCACCAGAGACACTCTTTATGACTTGCCACCAGCTGAGTGTCTTTAGCAAACTGTTTTTGAGTCTCTCTACATTTCCCTTGCCTGGGTTATTTGAACTATACTCCCATTATGGGAAAGATTGTCTCCTACTGAGCTATCCTTCTGTGGTTAGCAAAACAGCCACCTCTGTGTGCCACTAGGTTGAACTCTGTATTCAGCTGTTCCTTGTCAAGGCACAGCCTACATGTTGAACTGCTACAGCACTGAAACAGGCTCTTTGGTACCACAGGCACTCAGAAAAACAAACAGAGGCTGAACTGTCCCCCACAGGGTTTGTGCTTTATGGCTCTGTGCATCATCTTGGCTAAACTGTTGACTGGAAAATATCCCTGAGCTTTCAAGATTCCCTTGACAAGCTTTTTAAAATATGAACTAACCAGAACTCACCATCTTTCCTCACACTGCAAAGCTCTTTGCTTTAAAATACAGCCTACAAACAATATTAGAAGCTACATTTTTCAGGTGAGATGTGCAATTAGCTGGGAGATGTCACTTTATTTGATCAGAAGAGTTTGCATCCACCACTTAGTACATTCAGGTGCAAGCCTGAGCGTAGGTCATCTTTAGGATCATATTTAAAAAATGCTTGAATTTTACTCAGACTTTTGGACATCTGTAGTTTTGGTAGAATCCTTGTCCAGGAAAACATCCTGTAGTTTGCTGAGTGAGAGATAGTCCATGCCATGGCTTGTGCCTGTACTAACCCCTATTCTCCATGCCACTCTCTTATTATTCCTTTAAATTGATAAGGACATTCAGCTTCAATTGCCCAGTGGAGCAAGACCTGGTAAGGATATTACTTCAAAAACAAAGTGATCCCAAGAAGGCCTCTCCATTCTTGAATGGGGGAAGAAGGGCTCAAAGAAATTCCTTATAGAATTTTTCTCCTCAGGTAGAATATGTGTGCTGATAGACAATATTTCAAAAGGCAGTTGGGCTAACAGCATTCAAATGCCCTTTTCACTAAACTTAGTAAAATTTATCTCAAGATTTGATTAGAAAGAAGGATAAATAGGCCTTCTTCCCTTCATCATATCAATATGAGAGTCACAACACTCTCCATTCCTGTTTGTGGGTAGAGTTTGCCCTTACACTTCACCATAATTTTAAGTATTTGCTGTTCATTCTTAAATGAG
>VYXD01001710.1:247280-258414 GCA_013397195.1 Hylia prasina | reverse complement strand
AAAAAAAAAAAAAAAAGACTAGCCATGCTACATATTTGGACACAAAGTGGATTTTTATAGTTCCCAGGTAGCTTGAGTAGCTTCTCCCTTATCCAGAGCAGAAGGCAATTGCTTATGGTTTTATAGTCTGAACAGACCGTTAAATAAGACCAAAACAAGAAGACATTTTTATTGTACACCCTCTGCTGTTTCCTAACAGTAGCATTTTCAAAAGGACCTATTTTTGTTCAGCAGCTTCAAAAACACTGGAGCCTCATTCACATTTCTTCTGACCTTCATTCATAGTATAACATCTCCAATATTACAGAATGACTTCTATTAAGGTCTTTCTCACCTTTTAGATCACTATTGCAGAAGAGTAATGTCAGGGTGAATTTTTCCTGATCAAAACCTGTTGCTGTGTCCTTACAGTCACAAAAAGAAGGCCTGGATTATCATACACCATGATTACAGTGCCAGCCCCAGACTTCAAGGAATCTTGTAGCCAAGTAAAAGGGGTGCTCTTAACCCCTGAAATGCTATGCTGTGGGTGAGAAGCACTCTCCAAATGACTTGGAGGGCTCTCGGCTCCTCCTTGTTCCTGGGGGATAGAAAACATGGGCACTGTTTCAAATACACAAAAGAAAAAGCTAGTTTATTGCAGCAAGGACAAGAGAAAATACAAAGGTGCAAAATACAGAGAGACAAGGAAACAAAAGTAAACTGAGAAGCCTTAGGAGGTACTGCCCATTGTTGAGGTGTTCTTCAGACAGCTGAATGAAGTTCTGGTCACTCACAACCCTCCTGTATGTAGCTCCCTGGAAGAGGCCAGGGAGGTGGCCAGTGGCCACAGACATGGTTACTCACCTGATTCACAGAGTGTTTCTCTGTCCTCTACGTACGTCTTTTTTAAGATCCTACTCTCTTTTAATCAGCTGTGTCCCTGGGATATTGGAAGCTATAGCAGGTACGTTGGTAAAACTTCATGAAGGCTTGCCTTCCTTTCCCTTCCCAATTAAATCCAGTAGTGAACATCTCTTGTATATCTAGGCTGCTAATCCTGTACTTTACCTGGACTGAACAGCTGCACAGCAGTGACTTGGGAAGACAAATGTCATAGCTCAGAAAGAACCCTTCCTTTTATTTTTTCCCCAGCTCTGTATGCTGAGCCTGGTGCAATATGGTATGGAGTATCCCTGGGGTCAGTTTGGGTCACCTCTCTCAGCTGTGTCCTCCCAACTCCTTGTGCACCCCCAGCCTCCTCACTGGTGGGGTGGGTTGAGGAGCAGAAAAGGCTTTGTCCCCACGTAAGAACTGCTCAGCAGTAATGTAAATATCCTTGTGTTATCAATACGGTTTCCAACATGAATCCAAATCACAGCTGCATAGCAGCTACTATGGAGAAAAAAAAATAGCAGTATCCTAGTCAAACTATCACACTAAATAACACTTTTTCCTTTAGTTTGCCACATGTATGTCTTCTCTAGTGCTTAAATAGGCACAGGAGCAGGGTGAAATGCATACATACTTCCTAACAGCTAAGCAAACTTAGACAGAAGCCAGAAGAACATAAGACCTTAAGAGCTGTAAGACAGAAGCCAGACAATGTTTCTACATCTCTAAGTCAAATAGATTTTCGGAGATCATCTCCAAAAATCAACCTTATCCTTTAAATCTGCTTACAAAAGAAGAGAGAACAAGATTTCTCATGCCAAGGCACACTGAAATTACACAATGCCCAGCAACTTAAAAAAAAAGAAAAACACTTGTGTCTGAATTCTAGTCTCTTTACAAGAATAAGCCCTGAAAGTTCTGTGAGAAAATGCTGCCAATTATCTGTGGGGTTTTCAGCCTTCCCCTGGTCACTGCAGCCTGTTTCAAAGTAGCATGTGTTAAAAACTGCAAGTAGAGAATGGAAGGTTAGGTCTTCCCTCAGCTCATACCCTCTAAGAGGTCCTGGAGAGGCAAGTAAAAAGAAATGAGCAGTTTCAGAAAGGAACAGCTTCAAATCCATTGAAGATGTTACACCACCAGTCAACACTACATGGCACTGATTCACTCTTTCAAGTTTCTTCACTGTCTCCCCTCAAAACGAAAGCAAAATCTTTCCCAAGACTTACTGGGCTACTACTTTGGGATGTGAGGGTTTCTTTGTATATATCAAGCCTGACCTGAGGGGTAGTGCAAGTAGAAAGGTTACTTTGCTTTCTTCGGGATTTTGGGTTGTCTCTTGCAGCTCACTTTTTCCTGTCACAGAACTTGGCCTCAGGCTGATGACAGAACAGGTTTCCTAATCATCTTCTATATGTCTTGGATATATATATAATCATCTCTTTTTCTTCCTTACAGAAGCATGAAATGCCTGTTGTCATTACTAAAGGGTTCTGGTAGGCCAGAATACATCAAAATGAACCTTGGACTTCACACTAGAACATTCCAGCTGTATCCCACAGGTCCATGGTGCATTGCACCAGTGTTACTGCACAGCCATAGCTTTGGCCATGGCTATTGGAGCAGTCACATTTCTGCCAGTCCATTTAGCTGGTCCTTCTGCCACTTGCTCTCGCCCTTGCCTCTTCCAGGCACAGGGCACAAATATAACCATTTTTTCTCAAAACTCATTCCCCGAAGTATAAAATACAGAGACTGTCTCCTAGACTGAGGGTCTGGAAAATTGTAGAATTTCAGTTTGTCACTCAATATCTTTTTAGAAACTTTGATCAAGAGTTGTTTTCAGTTGCCTTTTAGAATCAAAGAGTTGTAGAATGTTTGGGGTTGGAAGGGACCTTAAAGGCCATCTAGTTCCAAACCTCCTGCCATGGACAGGGATGCCACTCACCAGATCAGGCTGCTCAGGGCCCCATCCAACCTGGCCTTGAAGACTTCCAGGGATGGGGCACCCAAACCCTTTCTTTTAGACATGGACACAAATCTTTCTGCCCTAAAATCTCACCACAAGCAGATAACAGCATTTCAGATTTTACCTCTGTACTTTAAAGGAAATGCTAGCATGCAGTAACATAGGGTGGTGCCCTGCAGCAAGACAGTAGCATCCATGGGATCAATTTTCCACAGCTCCAACCATGTGCTGATAAAACTCATTCAGTTCACTATAAAACCACCCTGTGAAATTAGGATTGAAAGCTCATGTCAAGACTCCCTGCACGTTCCCAGGCATCTGGGAAAACACAGGTGCTAACAAACTCTGGGTCATTGGAGCGATTGTGTTTTTAACACACGGTTTGATAGGCTGAGTTCACTGAGCTACACAACAATTTCCAAAAAACTGCACCAGCAAGGCTCCTGCTGTGCCTCTGCCAGGACTATCCACTCTCCCCAGCTGTTAGCCTTGACTAGTAGTTTGGGCCCATGCCAACAAAACACTCTTCCAGACATATGCAGGACATAGTCTGGACATAGCACAGGACAGGGACTGTACCCAGTGGGGAGCAGAGAGGTATTTATCCTGTTCTGGATGAAAAAGTAAAAAGGACTTATACATGCCACACCTCTTGTTTCCAGGATCTGAGACATGATCCCAGTCCATTTTGTTTTAAGCATGAGACCATGTGTACATGGACCAAGCATAAAGCTTGGTACAAATTGTTTGAAGTTTACTCAGTAAGAAAACAGCAATCGCAGTCCAAGCCCAGTACTTCTCCTGTAGCCAAAGAAGGCCATGTCATAAGGTACCTAGAAAAGTAGATTATATTTCTCAAGAGTAGAACATCAGGAAAAACACACCTGACAACCATTTTGCCCATTCACACATCTTTTTTCATATCAGCTGAGGCTCTGCCTCTTTTTACAAGTTGCATTTAAAAAATGAGAACTTAAAGCATTTTGTCACTTGTGATCGGCCATGTTTTATGGTGGCTTCACCTTCCTTGTAGAAAGAACCTTCCGCTTTGTAGAAATATTCTCTACAGTGTTTGGTATGCTCCACTTTCTCTCAGTATGCAAAAACTATCCAAGACTAGACCTACTCTGGTTATTGACACATCTACACTGACAAAGAGGCCTTTTTTCCCCAGACAGTCTCTTTTGGAACCAAAGCTGAAGTTTTACCAGCCACTGTCCAGGCCCTTTTATTCCAAAATTTCATTAACAAAAGCTTTCTTGAAAGTGTCATTTCATGTCCCTACATAGAATCATAGAATAGATCACACTGTAAGGGACATTGAAAGATAATTTGATCCAATCCTTTGTGGGAAAGGAAGCCTAGTTGAGATTATCTACTGCCTTGTCCAATCATGTCTTGAAAACATCCAGTGAAATACATGGGATAAGAAGACCATGCTAAATGATCAAAATATTTCCCCCATCATTAAAAATAATCTAAATCCCATAAAGCAACCTAGGGGAGGTTTTCCCACAAGAAATCTCTAGAAATCTGTTGTAGCACACTGCAGGATCTCCCAAAGAACTGCACTGCCAATCAAGGCTGTAGCAAGCCAGGCCCTTGTAGCCTGTCTCTGGAATTGTTTTTCCCCCACAGCAGCCCAGAACCATGGAAACACAAAATGACCACCCTCTCTTTGTTGTCTTTTAGCAGCAGCATAGATTCTGCCTAAATGTCTGCTTACACACAGATCTCCAGAAAAAGAACAGCAGCAAAATATTTACAACTCTCTGGTATAAGTTAATTAGCCATTTGTCTGCCATTCTGTAACTCCCTGTTTTAACACAATTTAACACAATTTCTTTGGGTAATGATTAGGGACAATATTAACTGAAGAGCCCATAAGCCTTTTCTGAATTATCTGGACTGCAAACACTTAGATAATATGCTTTCCTTCTAACTCAGTTATGTCTCCATAGTAATTGCTGTTTACACAATATGTTTGCTAATGCAGGATAATATCCTTTTCATGTGATTCTTCAAAATTAAGCTAATATAACACTGAGATTATTAATTTTCATTGAAATGCTACAAAAAGCCTATTAAAGTGCCGGTCAGCAGCCTAATAGCAATAATATATATTCCTTTTCTCTCTCAGATCTGAAGTAGACAAAATGGCCATTGATAATAGATTTTCTATTCAGATGAATAACTGAATGTGGCAGACTTTTAAATACAAGAGAAATCTGAAGTGATACAAGTGTTTTATTCATTACCATAAGGGCTGGATTTCTATCCAAGTGGCACTACTGAAAGGAAAACAGAAATCACGACAGACTGCCTCCAGCGACATGATATCCATCTGGATCTTTCCTCTGTGGAGAAGGAGATGCACCATCTGACTGCTGCTGAGATGTGAGGTTCTGAGCCCTCATTTAAAATAAAATATTGTCTACTACCAAGCAGTTCAGCTGTGGCCTGACCCTACTCCTAAAGACCCTCTACCAGCACAGAGCTGGAATAACTCTTGTCCAGTGGCATCATATTCCTTGCAAAGGTATAAATAGCTTGGACCTCCATCTGCCATTAACTGGTTCAAGTTCAGTGAAGTTAATGGTAAATGGATTTATATCCGAGGATGACCTGGCCCTGAGCATCTTAGAAAGTCACACACATTCTATCCAAACACAATGAATTATCTGTTTCTCTCAGACATTTTGTTTGATATGGATTGCCACTGTTGTGCTCACTCTGCCTTTAGATTAAAAGTTGTTTGGGCAAGGATACAAGGACTTTACCATCAGTCCAGGCCCATTGAGAGGAAATAAAACAGCTTATATTGCTAAAGAACAAAATAGAACTGCAAGGGACAAGGCCTAAGTGACAGTATTGTGAGTCCGGACAAAGCCTCAAGGGAAAATTCCAGGGATGGGACAAAGGAAATCCCAGAGAGGGGACTGGTGTCACTCTCCTTAATTTTCTGGTGCTGCAACCACTCCTGAAACCAGAATGAGAGAAGGCTCTAGAAGTTCTTGTTTTCAACAACCCACATATTTGAATGGAATCTCCTGAAATAATTTTATAATTCAAGAAGTTTGTTTGCTTTGATCTTTGAAACAAGAGATTAGTCAACAAGATTTACTGCTGGTGAAGTTAACTTCATCAGATATTGCTACCTTTATTTCCAGCCTTCACAAACAAGCAAACAATAGTTTAATTTATGCATATTGATATATGTTTTTTATCCTTTAAATCTTACCTAGAATTTCTGAAAGTATTGGCTACAGTCATGAAAGCTTGAAAAACAGCCCTTTTTGCCTAGATTTGTAGTATATGAATAAAAATTAAGTACCTCAGTAAAAAACATGAATCATTTCTATAGACTTTCAAAATGCAAGAACCTCAAAAACTATCTGCATAGAGCTTTTTATATGGAAAGATATACAATAAAAACATTTGATTATTTATTACTATTTATGATTACATACTTATTACTTATATTCATAACAAATATTTTTCCTAGTCATATGCTTTCTTTAATGTGCTTTCACAAAACAGTTCTGCATACACTTAGTCAACTATTCCCTTTTTTAATAATTTATTTTTAAATATGTTTACCTATTTTTAAATAAAGGATTATAGTTTGTAGTAGACTCTGAAAGATGTGGTTTCACTAGGGCTGTGGGATAACTAAAGCAATAGATTCAATAAGGGTAGAGTGGTGAGATACCTGCAAGAGTTCCCTCAGGGATTTCTAGGTACAGAGCTGGCGCATGTTGAAGAAAAGGATCAGTTCATTTCATTTTATGCTCTCTTTCCAGCTTCATTCTGTCTCCGTAGGTATGTAGTTAAAGAGGAAAGGAACATTGCATGACTTAATTTAAGGAAGTTATCACGTATTTGTCTCTAACATCAGCAAGAATGGAATAAGTATAGAGCTCCTGATGTGTGCCTTTCCTGCAAACACCCAAACTCTCTACAGATTTTCCTTCTCAAGGTCTTTTCACATAAGTAAATTTTCAGATTGTTTCTTTCCTCTTGTGACTTGCCTTAGGCAAAGAGCATTTTCAGGTACTCAGATGCTTCAACAACAGCACAGAGAATTACTATTTATTTATTACCCTTATAAGCACAGATATATAACCTCAACTCCCCTATCTTAACAACTTGCCTAACCCCTTTTTCTTATTGTAGGGGTTCTAACCCACAATCTGAGAAATAATTAACATCTTTCTAAGAAGCTGCACTTTGGAGTTCTATCTCATATTGCAGCCTCCTTCTGGCTGTGCCTTGTAGAGTTCTAACATCAGCTGTGTGTCCTTTGGACACACATGCATTACTACACTTTTGGATTTTCTTTCTCAAGAGAGTCACAACAAAAGAAAGACTGATTTCAGACAGGAATTTCTTAAAATTTAAGGAAAACTGTAAAAATTGACTTCTTACTTTCTAGGAATCCAAAGCAGAGGTCAGAATAAAGTCTAGTTTTTCAAATTTGCATTTTAAAAAGGAGGAAAAAAAAATCACAACAAATAATTCCCTTGTCACATTAGATGCTAGTTAAAATGCAGAGTGTGCAGTTTCAAAGTGTTGGCATTATTTGTATTATTTTCCTGTATAAATTCCCCTTAAGCAATTCATTACAAGGTTTGGTACTCACTTTTTAATATGCTGTGCAGGTTTATGCTGCCATTACACTAAATGCTGCTATGCAGCTTAAAAAGCATACTTTGAAAGCATGAGAAGTTCTGTCCTATCAGATGCAAGCTAGCAGAAAATGCTACATCATCTCCCTGAATATGAATTATGCACTAGGCTGCCCTTGGAGACTGCAGCTGAGATGGGCTATATGATCCACAAGCCTTCCACCTCATGGGCAATTTTTTCAGCTAACAAGCCATCTGTGAAAGGTTTGGGGGGAAGAGTCTGTCCTTACCTCTTGTGGCAGCTGTATGTTTTTAATCTGAATTTCAGTTCTGGAGGGTCTTGTGCTTGCTGATAGGTGCCTGGTGCTTGCTGAAGAAGATGACTGGATCCAGCTGCAAGGGAATGACATGCCTCTCCACTTTGCAAATGTACTTAGGTAAATCTCTAACCACTCCAGAGTGAGAAACACTCTTTAAACTTATGGGAGGACACAAGCACACAGAAAATTTTCTGATCAGGCTGGGAAGTGTGCAGTGATTGCAGGCTACTCACAAAATTAAATAGGAGCTGAGAAGTCTTTCTGTTTCTTTATCATCAGTTTGGTTATAGACACCTACCCTGTCTTCAGAAACCAGTCCAGCCCTCTGCAGTGCAGTCTCAAAGCATCCTTTTGCTTTGAAGTCAAGCCCTGAGGGGAAGGGGGAGTAAAAAACCTGCAGAAAGAGGAGGTCATCTCTTTCTTTAGTTGCTCAGCAGTAAGGGAACATGCGTAAATAAGGACTGCGGTTATTATCCCAGTCTGTCTTCAGAGATTTGAAATTTTCACCTTCCAGGCAACTGTTCTTATCACTGGGATAAACCTTACCTACAGAATTTGCCAAAACCCTCTAGCAGATTGTTTCACTTTGATGATGCTATAAATGCACATTAAAGAGAGAAACTGTGTGATATAAATTACACATTTGCTACATTGGTAAATAAAACTTCTCTTTTTTCTCCCCCTGCCCTCCCCCAGAGGTGACACCTCTCCACAAGGCAATAGACCTGTTCATGCTTCTCTAGCTCATTAAATATCAAACTACTCAAAGTGAAACAGTTTTTATAGACAGGATAGAAAATTTCCCCATTTGAGGCACAAGGCTGTGGTTCAGGTTGCTGGTAATACTGCTTCCTATACATTGAAGCAGGAAAATATCAAAATCATATATTCTCATTACTAAGCACTGGGAGGAAATTCCACAACCAGCTCCTCTTGCAGCTGTAAGCCTGACCCAGTCTCCCAGTATGCATCCAAATCCTTATGAGAGAAATGGATTTCGTAGGTACATTCCCCCATCATTTGGCAGGCTCAGACATTTTCCTCTTTATGGAGCTGACTCTGGTGAGGTATCATATCCTCTCATGCAGCTTCCACTAGATTAAAAGGCTGATGAAAGCAGCAGTGTAGTGCTTACCAAGTTGCAGCATAAATCCCCTTGCAGATGTAAGGCCTGTCAGGATCCCTTCGACATTTTGGTCTTACTAATGAAATCTGCAATCTGTTCCAAAAACACCCCAGGTTTTATCAGACGTAATCAGTGGTCTGTTTCTGGTATCTAATGTACCTGGTTCATTCCCTTTCCTCTTATCAGGATTCTGCTCTCAATGCTTTCAAGTCCATACATTTCTTGGGGGATACAGATGATTACATAAAACCATCTGGACTTGCCAGGTGGTATAATATACATTAATCAGCTATAGAGAGTAGTTTCTTTATGACCATTGCCACTTATCAGCAAACTTTAGATTCATCATATTTTATCAAATAAAAATTCTGTAATTCTGTGCCTTAATCCTAATGCTTAGTCTGAAAAGCCTACAGACATATTCACAAAAAAATAATATGAAGCACCAGGATTAAAACTGACTGTGAAATTGTAATTCATATCCTTATGACTTTGTTGAGTCTCTAACACAAAACTTACACTATTTTTTTTCACCTACATCTTATTTGCTATGTACAGCACTCCTTGATCAGATATTTAATGGTCTATTTTTTCTTCCCTCTGAAAGATAAGCAGGCCCATGAATGCTTTGCTTTCAGATCACAGAGTACTTTAAGCTAAAGAAAACTGGACTTCTGAGCAGAGCTTGAGCAGCTGGCAGACAGAAGAGATGGAGACAACAGCAGTTTTCCTGGAGGGCAATGTCAATAAAAAACAGAGCAGAATATTGCATCCCAATAAACAAGCCCACAAAAAAAGATGATGTAAGGTCCCACTTCAGCCTCCCTCATATCTTCTTCTGCTTCAACCATTGCTTTGACCAACAAAAGTCAAGAGTATGGATACTATTGGTAGATAAATCTACTGGGAATGATGCAAATCCAAAACAGGACATTCATTATGGAAATCATGGAGCTACAAAGCTACTTGTACACAGGAGTGCTGCTACCACTCAGGCAAAAAGGTAGAACCTCTCGATTAGATGGATCACTTGATTGCTGTTCTTGATTAGATAGTTGGAGGAAGAGGGGGGAGGAAACAGCAAACTTTTTGCTAAACTGAGGACTATCTGAGCTCTCCTTATGCCAGTGTTAATGAACAGTCTGTTACCAGGCTATATCCCAGCTATCCTCAATACCTTACTAAACACAAGGCAGTAATTTCTTAAATTGGGAACTATTTCCCTACAGACCATAAAGTCTTTGTCTAAAAGAGAAAAATCTCAGAACCAAAAAGGCAAGGTGCCACCTCCTTAGCTCCCAGAATAGTTTGATCAAGGATTGCACACACCCAGCTTCTGCCTGTCTTGTTGTTGTCAGTATTCTGGGGTACATGCACCAAAAATAGACACATAAGCCTGCAGAAAACGTTATGCATGCTAGGATAGTATGGCTAGGAGCATGTAAGCTGATATTCCATAGTGGCCAGCTTCACACAGGCTTCAATTACTACTGATGATCTGCATGTGATGTTTGCATTACCAATTAATGGTGTTCAGGTTCCTTAGGAGGCAACCTAGAGTAAGGATATGGCACACTGAGTACCCGCACCCCAATTTGCTCTCCACAAGATCATTCTTGAAGGTATAAATCCTTTCAAAACTTCCCTGTGTTTCCTTGCCCTGAAAGCGTGTTTTCTCCCAGGGAGGAATATGGAAGAATGATTCCTTTGAGAATCATTGGTTCTCAATTAGTTTGAAGAAATCTACAAATTCTTGTAATTTGAGCTGTATGTAACAGGCTGGAAATGTGAGAAATGGGAACTTAACATGACTTTGGCCATTAGAAGCCATTATCTTCTGAGACAACATGCTACTGAGAATAAAATTTCTGCATTGGGTGTTGCATGTACCTATTCTCTGTTGTGTGCAATGGGTTTATTTTATGCTTTGATAGCCTTGAAAAAGGCTGAACTCCTTTCATCTAATTTCACATCTAACTAGAACACCATCAGTCCAGAGGCACAGTGAGAACTGAAATGTTTCTCAACTCCTCTCCTGCTGAGAACAGTAAAGGCTTGATGAAGGTCTTCACAGTTTCCAAAAGGCAAGACAGTCTGCTTAAAAGTCAGCATTGGCTTGATATATTGGGTTTGAGTTTGTTGGTTTTTTGGGATTTCTTTTTGCTGCAGCATACTAGAAAGAGACAAACTTTTCCAGAAGGGAAGTTTTGTCAACAGAAAC